>AWUE01012273.1:0-20051 GCA_001974825.2 Corchorus olitorius
CGAGCCTTTTCCCATAGGATGGATTGAGGAAATTAATTTGGAAGAACCAATTTATCTTCCAACTTAAAATTAAAGAAAAGAGGAAGTCAAGCTAATGACTTTAAACAAGCGCTTGTTGGGAGGCAACCCAATATTTAATTCNAACTTAATTTTATTTTTTTTAGGTCTTAATGAATTTTTCTCCATTTAGGTGGAAGAAAAAAATCATTCAAAAATTGGAAGGAGGCAAGCACCGAGCCATAAACCCATGCATGGCCGGCCATGGCTCGGTGGCACCAAGACATGGCCCGGACATGGCCAGGCCACAGCCCGACCATGACCTAACCATGCCGCGCACCAGCCCAGGCCATGCCGCACCATGGCCGAGACAAGCCAGGCCAACGCACGGAATACACCAGGCCATGGCCTGGACAGCACCGAGCCATGCGGAGACCATGCACCGGACAGCGCCAGGCCATCCGCACAGCAGGGCCGTGCCAGCACGGGGTAGCACTTGCCCAGCCCGCGCGCGACAAGGCGGCGCTGCTGCGTTGATGCCGCGGCGTCCTTTTGCTTCCCTTGGCTAATCCTTTTTCAATTAGGATTATTAATCCTAATTAAATTGGAAGATGACCAACCTTTTCCCAATAGGTAATGGACTCCTAATCAAGGTATGTTTCTTACTTTTTACTCTAATTAAAACCTCTTAGGAATATGATTTGATCACTATATAAAGGCACCTCTACCTCCTCTTTATTCATCAATTCGGATAGAAGCAATTTAAGAGAAGAAAATTTCGATAAAGCTTTGTTTAAGAGAAGAAGTTGACTTAATCAAGAGAAGTCGACTAAAGTTTTGGAAGAGGAAATTGAAGCAAGTCGACAAGGAAGCAAGAAGAAGAATTCGATATTCCCTAGCCTTTTGAAGATGTCTATGATGCTCACCACCATGGATTTTGAAGTTCAATTTAAGAATTTTAGACAACAATTTTATCAAATTGGAGCTTCTCAATTTGGTGAAAAATTTCAAGGAAGCTTTATTCGTCAAGATTGCCATGAACTTTTGAGCATGATTGCCTCACTACCCGAAGAAGAAATTGCTACTAAGCCAGGATTCAAAGCTAGGAAGATTTATCAATTTCTTTGGGAAAAAGCTAATAAGTCACAAGAAGCTGTTATGAGATCAAAGGCTAGAGCTGAACATGAGTTCAGAAATCAGTTTCACCCCTATGAGAATCGATTTCATCATCCCCAAGGACCAAAAAATTTCAATGGAAGGGTAAGACCTCAAGTTGAACCTTGGAACAGGCCTTTTCCCATGCCAAGGATTGATGGGTATCGCACCAAGCCCTATAAGCCACCCTATAGACCTCCCATGCGATGTGCTCCTATCCCTCAAAGGATTCATGATCCAAATTATGCTTCTTCATCAAATAGACCAATAGCTACTGTTTTTACCTTGGAAGAATTGAAGGATCAATCACCAATAATTGGACCTAAGGATCCGTTGGAAGAAAGAGGTCAAGGTAAAGACCTTGTGATTATTGCTTCTGCTTCTGAATCAAGTAATGCTTCTTGTAATAAGAAAGAGGAAGAAGAGGTTAACCAAGAAAAGGAGAAATTGATCAAAGCCGCCCATGTATGTTTTTATGAACCTTAACTCTTTATTTTTGGTAAGATAATATTGCATGAAATGTTTTCTTGATTACTTTTACATTGAGGACAATGTGAATTTTAAGTGTTGGGGGGGGGGGGGGAGGGTGAATACTTGATAGAATTAAAATTGAGTCATATGCTAGTTATTGTTTGCATGAGAACCTAGGATAGAATTTGATTGTTTTTGAATTAATTTTATCTTCCCCAATTTTTGAAAATTCATTTTCGACAAAATTTTAATTTTTGATGATAAAATTTCGAATTTTTCAAACTATTTGAATTTTTCATGCAAATATTAATTAATTGATTTGATTATGATTGATGAATGCTTAGAATTTTAAGAATGCTTTATTCATTGATTGAGTTATAGCATGTTGTTTGATTTCTTAGAATTAGGTATAATTGAAGTTTGTGATATGATCTTATTTATTCATTACTTCTATGATTATCTATTTCTAGAACTTGTGATTGAATCTTGATTGAAGTTATGATTGCGAAAGCATGTTATGATTATGTCAAGAATAGGTGTGGGGGACTACTTATATAAAAGGGTAGTTAAAAAATTGTTTTCATAGAAAAACAAGTGTTTTCATGTAAGAGGAGAAGAGATATTTCTGTTTTTTTTTGTTAAAAATCCATTGTTGTCACTCTTTTCTTAAACAAAAGGAGTTAGTAAAGAGGTATGAAATTGCAGAAATATTGTCCCCCTGAAAAATAAAAGGAGTCCTTCTAGAGTGCTAGTAGCCTTAAAAATGGGAGTTAGTAACCCCTAAATCATGAACACTTCAGAGGTTAGTAACCTCAATTTCTTAAAAACAATTACCCTTGAAAATCTATTATAACCCACAATGACCCTTGATTTGTATTTATGACATTGCAATCTTTTGAGTAATGGAGAAAAAGAGGAAAACATAAGCTTATAGGAAGAAGTAGTTATAGGATGTAAAGAATGCTTGACTAAAGCTACTTTGATTATGGCTACTTAAGAACGATGATGCTTGTTATTTCTTGATTTTTGAATTGAGCATTGTTATTATTCTTTGCTTTTTTTTGATTTTATGATTGAATTAATTGTTTAATATATGTATGAATTCAAATTGATCTTTCAAAAAACTGATTTTTGATTAACTTACACATTGATTTGTTAAGGGACTTGCAAAGTTCAAGTGTGGGGGAAAATATGATTGAGCCAAAAATAACCCTATTTTTATGGCTATTTTACTATATTTTTGGATCTATTTATGCTTAAATATATGCTATTTTGATAATATTTGTGTTTTGACTCCTTAAGTGATATGAAATTGAGAATTTGTTAATTTTCACTATTTTTGGAGCTATTTTGATGACTTTTTACACAGATATAAGCAAAGTAGTTTTGAGTATAGATTTTGAGACTCGAAGTTCGTGTTTGAAGACTCATTGAAGATAATTTGAAGATTTGAAGATCATTGAAGAATTATTTCAAGAAGCAAGAATTGAAGATTGGAGCTTTAATTGCGAAGAATTGAAGACAAGTCATGAAGAAGCCCAGAAGCTAAGGAATTTTGGATATTTTATATGGGATAATACTCAACCCATATAAGTCCACAATTGGAATTAAAAACCCAATTTGTGCCGCCTATGTCTAAGAAAATATCCAATTCCCGCTTCTAGTCCTAACAAGATTAGGATTGAGCGCAGTCTCGGTAGAAACGCCATAACTTTCTGCTCAGATGTCTGTTTTAGACCCGTGAGTAGGCGTTGGAAAGCTAATTCAGAGATATACAACTTTCCTTTGAAATTCAAGACCCAACTCTGCCATCTTCAAGCCCAAAAACGCCGTCGAAGTCCCTGCACGAATCCAGAATTTTTCAGGATCTTATTTTGACTTGGATTTCTCTCAAGGAAGACTTTTAATCCAACTTGGAGACCAAGTCAGCCCCAAAACTGTCCTAGAGTCCTATCTTAGTTAGAGTTGGAGTCTTTAGGGTTATTTTCACTATAAATAGCCACCTTAGGACTAGGTTTTCAATGTAAGTAGATCTAGAAATTGTATTTTGAAGAATTGTTGAAGATTTGGAGGACAAAAGCCTTGGAGCCGCCGCCCCCTCTTCTTCCCATCCATAAGATAAGTTTTTCATCTTATTCTTTGGATGCTCACTCAATTCGTGAGTGAGTAGTCCTATTCTTTTCTCCAATGTAGAATTTAATTGATCTCTTGACTTATATCATGGTGAGATTTTGTGCTTATATATGATAATTGTTAGAGTATTCCTTTGATCTCTGTTTTAATTCTATGTTGCTTATTTTGATGGATTTAGCCGGCACTTTCTTGATAAATTAAGTTAACATTAGCTAGATTAAGTCGAGGATTGACGTTCAGGCTTAGTTATTTGTAGCAATTGGTTGAGGGCGGAAGCTCCTTCCGAGGGAGATAAGGAACGTTGAGTGAGAAATTGCTCTTTGTGCTTGTATAAATTACTAGTTCTTAATGCTTTGTTTCTTGGTTAATCTTTAAGCCTTGACGGGTAATTGATTTGTTAGTAAATAAAAAGGATAATTTAAGTCTTGACGGGTAATCTTATCTAATTAAGGTAATTTAGGATTTAATTCCAACAAGCTATTATTTGTTTTCATAATTATTAGATATCAATGATCCATATTATAATTGTCAAGAGGGATATTAATTCTACGTTGGAGGGTTTTTATCAATTAATTTTTAGTTTATTCACTGCTTTCTTATCAACTGCTTTCTTTAATTTTCTTGATTGCTTTCTTAGTTAATTTTAATTGTTAGTTTGATTAGATTTAATTTCACTATAAAAATTCTCTTTAATTCGTGTGATTGTTTTAAGAAAAAGATTAATAACCTATTTCTCTGTGGGTTCGACCCCTACTTGCCCTAACTATTCTTAGTTAGTAATTGTTGGGATTATTATTTTTATGATTTGCTGACGACCGATCAACACTAGTTCAGAGTTTGTCGTTAAAGTCATTAATGCAAAGCAGTGAGATAAACAATAGCATAAGGGAGATGAGAAAGTAATGAGTGTTAACAAAGACGTTAATAGCTGAATAGTGGAAAAGTAAAGAGAGTAGGAGAAGATAAAATTGGAACGATAAAGGAAAGGATGGAAGATTGAAGACACGACGATTATAGAGGTTCGGCCTTTCACACCTACATCCTCTACCTTGGATACCACACCAAGGATTTTAAAATCCACTAAACAGTGAAGTTAACCTGGTCTTCACAACACCTATTACAATCCCAAAGCTTCAAACCTAAAGCTTTGACACGAGTGCAAACCCACACTCAAAACAATCCCAAGTGTACAACCCACACTTGAACAAACACAAGTGCACAACCCACACTTAAAAAAAAATCAGAAAAACAGAGTATCAAAGTGTAAATATGATCCTAACAAATCAGAATACACCACAATCAGGCCTATTACAATCTTAAGGTATGAACTTTAAGCGCTTATACAAATTTCCAAGCTGAAAGAATAAACTATAAAGAGAGCAAGACTTGGATTTTTTGGGATTATGAAATTTTGGAGAGAGTAAGTGATTTGATCTTCAAGGATGCTCCAAAACTTGAACTCAAATGGTTAGATTTGAGTTTTTATACTTCTCTCTAGCGAACAAGCTGTTTGGTTTGAAATTCAAACCAATTTCCCGTTTTTCTTGTCTTTTAGTCGCGCCAACTGTAGACAGCTTCAGCGCGTTCGTACGACGTTGATTTCTTTAGCGCATTCGTACTGTTTGTCTTGTAGCTGCTAGTTGCTTTAGTTTCCAGATCGTTAATCCCACTAATATCTTCCAGTATTCTTCTATCTTCAACTAGTTTGTCTTAACTTGAATAATCTTCATGCATGCTGACTTGAATAGATATCTTCAAACTTGAGCTTTGTATTCTGAAATTGCTACCTTTGGCTTCAATTGAGTTTTCTTGGGTTCTTTGAGTTTTAATGCGCCTAAGGATTTGTGGCATCTTTCTACGTTAGTGTCACTAATGAAGCTTTCCTTTTAATGAGTCTACGATGCTCAACCTTTCCGCGGTTAAAGACTTCACTGCACACTAAGTAGATGTATTAGCTAATATACTTGGGTTTATCTTGTTATCATAAAAAACAACAGGGTTCAACAATCTCCCCCTTTTTTGATGATGGCAAAACTAACCCTGAATTGAGAAAAATAACTAACAGAATATAGGGAATTAACATAGTAAGATAGAACTCCCCCTAAATTCATGCCATCTAGATTCAGAATTAATCAGAGCAATATATTAAGTCAATATCAGAGCATTATAAGTTAAGTCCAGAATAAGGTTAGAAGACTAAAGATATAGATAAGATAAGAACTAGAAATCTCCAGAAAATCCCAATAGTGGCATCAATATATATACAGATTTGTTCAGCCAAATAAAGAGGGGTTCACGAAAGATATACCATTGAAGTCTTTAAACTCCCCCTGAGTTAGTCAATTCATCTTCCCCATCGACCCCATCCAAGCATGCCAAAGTTTCCTTCAAGCATGCTGGTTTTTAAATGCTGAACACACTTAGATAAAACATTAAATTCCACAGCATAACAAATAGATATTCAAAGAGCTCAATTCATAATACTCAATACTTCCCCCCCTTTCTGTCATAAGCAAAAAAGGTTCAAAGTTCCTGCACGAAATTGTTAGAAGGAAAAACATATATGCAAAAAAAATAATTCAGAAGGCATAAACTAGATAAGAGACATCCACATGCCTCAAAGCAGATATCCAAAATATTCAAGGCACACAGCAGGTGCCAAAGTACAAACCAAATAGATAAAAACAAAATTTAAAATGCATATAAAATGCTGGAAATGGTCATGATGCATAGAGAGAATAAAACAATGCAACTAATGCACTCTAATCCTCAGTTCCTTCAACTTCTTCTTCAGAGCTGCTTGAGGGAATGATGGCTTTGGGAGTAGACCTTTGTTGTGATGATTCTGACTTTGATCTGCTTCTTGAGGGACTAGGAGTGGTTACAGCTGTCTCAGCCTCCTTGACTACCCTTGATCTGGTCACTCTGTCAGTTCCTGCAATCTTGGTTGAAACGAAGGCTTTCTTCTTAACACCTCCCTTGCGAGATCCCTTTTTAGGAGTAATTTGAACACCTTTGTAGATCTCCATTGACAGCTCCTCATTTTCCTTCACTTTGCTCGCATCCTCAGCAGACAGTTTATCAATCATCATTGCATCAATGTCATCAATTGTTCCCTTGATAGTCTCATCAGCTTCCTTCTTCTTTGTAGCCTCTTGTTTCTGCTTTTCTGCATCAGTGGCTTCATTCTCTTCTGTTTGCCTTTCTTCCTCAATTTTTTCCTCTTCAACATTCTCACCATCTTTCTTGGACTTATCACCTGTGGATGAGCTATCTGTAGTTGACTTGTGATCATCTTCTTTCTCTTAATCAGAGCTATCAGATGGAATGATAGCTTGTTTCTTCTTTTCTGCAGACTTTTCAGCTTCCTTTGCTTTCTTTTCCTTTTTATCTTTTTCTTTCTGTTATTTAGCCTCCTCCAGATTTTCTTCTTTTTCGTCCTTTGTCTGTTCTGGATATTCTGCTGGTACATACCCATGAGCTTTCATTTGAGCATCCCACTTTTCTTTCGACTTCTTGCTCATCTTTTTTAGTTCTTCATCTCTTTTCTTGAATGCTTCCATTGTTTCTCTCACAGTAGATTCTTTGACTTCCTTGTTCAAATAGGAAGTTGCTAGCTCCTTGTAACACTGCTCCAGTTGTTCATGATTAGACATGATCAGATTCATGTCTTTAATGAACTTCATAAATAACACTTCAGTGTTCCCAGCCAGAGTTCCTATAAAGCTAGCCATCTTTCCAATCTCCTGAGTCAAACCTGTAATATCTACTCTCATAGCTTCTGCAAGACCATCCATCTTATTCATAATAGCATCTCCTCCTTTCTTTGCCTCTGTTGAAACATTCTGGGCAATAGCTTCCATCAACTGCTGTTCCTTGATAGTGTTCTCAATGAATATGTCAGTGGTCTCTTTAGAGAACTTGACACAACCTTCAACTAAGTCTTTCTCATAAGGCTTAAAGTCATCGGCGCTAAGGTGTTGTTTCATATAGCCTGTAATGATGTGGCCAAAACCACAGATCATCTTTTTCTTCTTGTTGACCATTTCCTTCATGCCTCTAATGAGAATTCCTGCCATTTTGACTCTTTCACAGTTGAAGATCTTCCATAGCAGCCATACTTCATGATTGCTCACATATCCCACGCTATTTTTCTTGTATCTGATTGTACAGCCCACAAACTGATGGATCATTTTCACATAGCTATTTCTGATAAATCTTGCCCCTGAATTTTCAGGCAAGTCCTTATCAAATGACTCCTCAAAATCTTCTTCACCTTTGTAGTTAATATTCAAATATTTTCCCAAGGACTTGGGGGTAATGACCATCTCCTGTCCATTAACACATACTACCAGATTCTTATCAAGAAACTTAGCCCTAGCATCATCAGATTCTATCGTTTCAGCAGACTTAGCAACGCCAACAAAGTATTCTTTAACTAAGGAAGGGCTCACTTTGGTAAACTCATAGTTAGCAATTCCTAACATATTGATTCTCTCAAAGTTATCCTCAATTTCACCATAAGTATCATCTCCTAGAAAAGTTTCCCAATCTATTAACTTTGCAGCCATAATCTGAAACTCAGTAATCTCATCATACCTTTTGTGCAAAGCCACTGTCTTCAGCCGACCTGCAATTTGGCTTGCTTTGGGGAGCTTTGGAAACACCATTCTGGCGCCATAAAGCTTCCTTTCTTCTCAGAACTACTCTTTGCTCGTTTCGCTAGTGTTGGAACTTCTTCTTCTTCGATGATTTCAAGCTCAAAGAGCTTTCTCTTCGCTTTAGATGAATCTCCTTTTGCCATTATTTCTCAACAGATGAATAAATGAGGGGATTTGAGGGTGAATGAATGTATGAGAGAAAACAGATTTAAGAGGAAGAGAGAGATAAAGAAAATTAGGGTTTCTGAAAGAAATAGAGAAGAGGAGTTTAAATGAATGAAAGGTTTTTTTTTTTTTGGAAAGAGAGAGAGTTTTTCGGGAAGAGGAAGGAGTAAGTAGATCTTTTTGGATTTAAAAGAGACTTTACCCAATAAGGATAATACAAACTTTTGAAATTCAAAAAGTATCCTGCCGTGAAAGGACATATCAGGTACGAAAAGCGGGAAAAACAAAAATGCGTGTCAGAGGGCAAAAATCTGACGCGTTTTCGTGTATGTGTATGCATGCATGTATTTACACTTAAAGACAGTAATAAACTAATGAATGAAGCAATTATCAAATGTTACTAGAATCTATCATGCCAAGCTCATGTCCAATTCTACTGAAATGCTTATCACAAAAAGGTTTAGTAAAGATATCAGCAAGTTGTTTAAGGGTACTAACAAACTCAAGTTTGATGTGGCCTTTTTGCACATGATCACGAATGAAGTGATGTCGAATCTCAATGTGCTTGGTTTGTGAATGCTGTATAGGATTCTTGGTGATATTGATCGCACTAGTGTTGTCACAGTAAAGTGGCACTTCCATCATGTTGATTCCAAAATCTCAAAGTTGATGTAAGATCCATATCAATTGGGCACAACAACTTCCAGCAGCTATTTATTCTGCCTCAGCAGTTGACAATGCTACAGAGTCCTGCTTTTTGCTCGACCATGACACTAGCATTTGTCCAAAAAACTGACAAGTGCCACTAGTGCTTTTTCTATCTGTTCTACTGCCTGCAAAATCAGCATCAGAATAACCTGCAAGATCTAACAGGGATCCTTTTGGAAACCGTAGGCCTAAGCCAGTGGTTACATTAAGATGCCTGAAAATTCTCTTCACAGCAATGAGGTGAGATTCCTTTGGACAAGATTGAAAACGAGCACAAAGACAAACACTAAAGAGTATATCGGGTGTCGAAACGTTTGGGTCCGGGGAACCCTGCCGAGACGACGTTGGTAAGAGGGAGTCGCCACTAATCTTTTTTATGGTGTGATTAGCCACCTATCTTAAGTTTAATACTAACCTAGGCTTGGCGAAGGTAGTACTAAACCTAACCATGTCTGTTTAACCAGAGTCTATGGGTTCGGGAGTCGGTTACGCTCGGGGAAGGATTAGCACCCCCGAGACGCCCGTCAAACGACGATACCTCTAGCCTAAACTAAATCTAATGGGTTAATACTAAGGTTGCTTTTAAATCTTGATTATTAGAGGAAAAGGATTATAAAAGAAAATAAAATAATTTTTGAAAACGATGTCGAGAATTCGAAGAATGTAATCGAACATCGTCGATTAATCCAATCATGATTCTCTTTCACTATTTGCTCTCTTGTTTATCCTTTTCTCTTCGAAAAGGAAATTTTGAAAATGCTATGACAAAACATTTTACCATTTTGATTTTTTCCAAAAAACTTACAAATTTTATTAATTTCCAAAATCTTCTTTCAGATTTATTTATTTTCCAGAACCTTCTTCTGGAATCATCCAAACTTTTATTTTCCAAAATCTCCTTTTGGGTTTACTTAAAAATGGTTCCATTTGAAAATGTTTACCTTGAAGTCTCTTGATTTACTAATTCCTTAATTTTGAAAATCGAATAAAAGAGCACATTTTTTGAAAAATATTTTTGGAGAAAAATGATCTTTTTGTATTTTCTTGATTATACTTAATCTTAGAAAAAAGTAAGACTGAGTGCAGATGATGCATGAACTGGTGTATTTTAGCCTTTTGATTAGTAAACAACGATATACTTGGAATTAACTCGAGACCCTTCCCACGCATTATGGGGGTATCTCGGGGATAACCCAATCTCGGAGCGGGGAACCAAGAATTCGTACCCGCGTACATTTACTTGGAACCCACCCGTCATTGTAAAATATCGTTTTTCACCAATTCTTACTTAACTAACTCACGTGAATGTCAAGTAAAAATGCATGTAAGATCGTTTTTTAATTCTATGTATTAAAACCGGTCTACCCGAAATCAATTCCACAAACCCTTCCCACGAATTATGGGGGTATTTATGAAAAAGATTGGTCTAAAAGAGGCTTCCAGAAATTCGTACCCGAGTACACTTATCTTCAGGCTTTCTTGCCATATTGGTCAGCGTGTCCCGCGTGGGGGCCAGATCCATCAAATACTTGAAGTGTGCTAGAAAAGCTTTTGTCATATCACTCCAGCTCTGAATGCTCCTTGGATCTGGCTGATTATACCAGTTATGGCTGCCCAGTCAAGCTGAACATTGAAGCTGTACATTAGAAACTTGTCATCGGTTGAAAGGAGCCATCTTGTTCTGGAAGCTGAGTATGTGATCTCTGGGATTCTTCGTGCCATCATACTTTTCGAATTCTGGCATCTTGAACTTGGGAGGAATAATCACCCCTTTTGCCACTGCAGTACTTGTGACACTGGGAAGTCCGAGGTCCTGAATTCCATCCATACTTTTCAGCCTATCTTCTATCCTTCCTTCAATTTTCTGCCAGAATTTCTCCTCTTCTGCCTCCTTCCTCAAACTTTCTTCTCCTGTGAGGTCAATAGGCCTCGTTGCAGCTATTCCTGGCGGATACAGTTGAGAATAATCTTGCTGTGAAGATGCCCCAATATGGAATTTTGGGGGCGAAGGATTAAAGGTCACAGTGGGCACCCCAGGTGGTGGTGGAAAGGGAAACCGAAATCCGCCGGA
This sequence comes from Corchorus olitorius, assembly GCA_001974825.2. Lineage (NCBI taxonomy): Eukaryota > Viridiplantae > Streptophyta > Magnoliopsida > Malvales > Malvaceae > Corchorus > Corchorus olitorius. The sequence continues at coordinate 11,362 of AWUE01012273.1, forward strand.
CATTGGAATTTCAGAAACATTCGGCTTAGTCGCCGTTCCTGATAATGGTGGGAAGCCAAACGACGTGCCACTAGACGCTGGAAGATCCGTCACTACGGGCCTGGTTGTTGCTCCTGTTGGCGGTGGGAACATGAAGGTTGCTCCGCCGAATGCGAAAGGATTGTTGTTTTCGGTTTCTATCCCAGTCATCCCTGCACTCGCAACCGGCATCCCTCCGGTCGGGTCTTCCATAGTTGCATTATCATGCTTCTCATTTGCTCCATCTGAGCGTTAGTGGTTTTTTCCCGGTGTTTCGCCTCTTCGTCTCGGCGAGCTAACTCTTCTTTCAACCGTTGAGTTTCCGCAGTTGGATCGTCCATTTTCTTGGCACTGGATCTGTTATTATACTGCCGAACTAGCTGATATTGCTTCTTCGGTCGTGCTATCTTGACACCTTTATTATGAAAACCTTTAATTAGAAATCAGAATTAAATCTTTTATTAGTGTGAGTGAATGGATGAATGAATGCCCTAAAAGAAAGAGCCTACGGGGCTTCTCCACCATTGTGGTAGAATCTGTAATCTTTCGCTTTTACATCCATGACTTTGTGCATTCACATAAGTCATAGTATCCTTCGCACTGGCATCTATGCAAAGTGCATGTATGAATAACTGAAATGACCCTAAAGGAATGTTATGAAGATTCTCCACCATTGTGGTAGCCCTCCATAACTTGATTTTGTGCATTCACATAAACCAACCATCCTTTATGCATTAATGATTATGTAATAGCTGGTCACATAATACCAAAAACCAAGAGACTGGATTAATCTCAAAACAAGGTTTAAAACTCCACATTATTACATCACCGACTCATTCAAACTTGATTATAATCTTAAAACACTTGTTCATTCAACTAGTCTAATCTGACTCTACATAGCCTGCATCGTCGGCCTCCTTTTCCCTCTTGCGTTTATCAAAGTCTTCATTCAAGGATATATTCTTGTAGGCATTGATGAATGACCCGAAAAGCTGAATCACTTTTTCCAAACACAATAGGATCTCATGTTCCCCTACTTCTCTGAGCGCTCTCCGATCGTAGACCCTTTGAAGCTCCTTCTTGACTTTCTCGGCCTTTGTCACTCCTGCCCGGACGTACTCCTGCAGCTCTAACAACTGATTAGTGCGAGTGTGATAGCCATCTTCCCACTTATAGAGCTTATATCGGGTGAAGAACTACGTACGCTGCACTTCTTCTACCTCTGCTCTGTACACCAAATACTCTGATTCAAGATTTTCGAAATCGGCCTGACGTTTCTCAGCCAGCTCTCCTAAGCGGATGATCTTAGCGTCTAAGTTCTGGATCTGAACTTCCTGGGCGGCATTCCTTAACACGGACTGCACTTTGCGCTCCGCCGCCTTTCCCCTTTCTGCTATAAGATGATCCGTCAGGGTGGTGATCTTCTGATTGGCGCCGGCAAGCTCTGCCTCCTTTCCTTTGAGGATTCTGATTTCTTCATTTTGGCACCGGACCAAAGAGGCTAAATTATTACTAAGATCTCTTTCCTCCTCCAATTCCCCACTGAGGCTCTGATATCTGTCCCTGATCTCCCTGTTTTCCCGTTCCAGTGCAGCATATTCGGAGCTTTCCTCAATAACGGCGACCTCTCTTCTTTTCAGCTCTATGGCTCTTTCCCGGAATGCATCTCTGGAATGACCAAGCCTCCTATTCTGATTACCACAGAATTCTGCTCTCTTTTTCCTCTCTGATGATCCTGTTCCAGATTCTCCTTCCTTTTGACCAATTTATCTAGCTGGACCTGTAAGTTCTCAGCTGTTTCTGTCATTTGTGCTTTCTCCTTTTCCCATTTGGTCTTTTTCGACTGAAATTTCTCCTCTAACTCCCGGAGTACGGCCCCTTCACGCAGACGCTTGTTTTCAATCCTTAACTTAGTGAGCTCATCTTCACTGTTTGCCCCCAATCTTATCCTCGGGTTCTTGTTAAGAGGTGGGGCTAGGCTCGCAACTATTTCCCTGTGCCATATTACATATTCTGGAGATGGTGTTGTCTTATATGGCGAGTCGACTACATATTTCCATTGAGAATTCTTCCACTGAAGTGCCTTAGATCTTGCTATGTCGACCTCCAACTGCGACCCATGCTCGATGTCAATACTGCACAAACCCTGCATGTCGGGAATGAACTGCCCCACTCCGAACTGTCTCAGTGCCAAAGAAGTCGAGTAAGTGGTGGTTCCCCAGGGTCCCATCAATAGCATGAATGATTCCCCACCACTTCTATGTACTGGAATCTTGTCCCTCATCCATCGGGCTCTCCACACAATGTTGCTGTGCCCACACTCCTTGAACCATTCTATCCACTCCTGCACTGTCTTCTTAACCCATGCGATATTCCTGAACTCCTTAATAGGATCACTGTCCCGAAACTGAATGGCCATCTTAGAAGTATCGATCAAAGGCAAGTGGGTCTTCATCCAGATGGTCAACATGGCCGCACATCCAACAAATCTTCCTTCTCCGGATCTCCTGTAGTGATTTAGAGATCAGATAGTCTCTGCCACGATTGCCGGCGAGATATCAAAACCATGCTTAGCTTGATCTTGGATATCAATCATCAACTCATCGACATGCGACAAAACCTTGGGGAATACGATCAATCCATAACTCAAGAGGGCTATTAACTGGGACCCTTTCTCTTCATTTCCCAAATGTTCTTCGGCTTTCTGAACCAGATAGCTCTCTCTGAAGGCCCTCACCCCAGTACTCAAAGTTTTTAGCTCGGACATCCATCGCTCTGCTTTATCCCCCGTCATCTCAGAAATGTGTTTACTGACCTGAGGATATACCCTCCTCCAATAAATCTTGTCATTTAGGCTTCCTGTATGTGAACTCATCTGAAGGGAACAGCATTGAACGATATTCCTCTACCGTGGGCACCATGTCCACCTCATTGAAAACAAAGCAGCGTCGTGCAGAATCCCAAAAATGTACCATGGCTCTCAACAACGAATGATCGACCTCGGTATCGATCAGAGACCCGATGAGCCCGTATTTCTGCTTAAATTGTTCTTTGTATGAAAACCTTGCCCACAAACTCTTTAACTTATCCAGGGTGCTCTGACTAGTATCGAAACGGGTCACAGGTGGGAACTCAATGCCATAGTCTAGAGTGGTCACGACTCCCTTCCTCAGTTGTTCCGTCTCTTTTCTCGGTAAATTCCCAATTGGCAATGCTGCACTCGTGCTTCCTTCTGCCGGTTGACGTGTGGGTCCCGCCTCGCTTGATTCGCCATTTTTCTTGGTTTTTGCCATTATATGACCACCTAATGCAAATGAATGCATGTAACGAAATAGAAAAGAGAGAAACACAAAAGAACCCAAGTTAGTAAAGGAAAGAGAGTGCATAAAGTAAATAACAATGCTGGAACTGAAAAGAAATGATGCCCCTTTTTCACATTTAAAAGGTTTTCCATAAAACTCGGACGCCACGGTTCTTCTAGGGCAGGTAGTCTATCTATTGAGAGTAGGGAGAAGCCACTCTTTCTACGGTTCGTATTTTCAAAACGAAAGGGTAAAGGTTCGGAATGTTCCCTATGTGTACCAACTTATATGATGGGTTAGTCCACACGTACTTAGCAGGTTCCCAATTTTGACCCGGCAGGGTCTCGTTGGGTGGAGGTTTTTCGCACAACCTATACGGGGACCTGGTTGGCCCCACGAAGGCTTACTTATTATACCTCCCAAAATCTAATCGCGGTGGCAGAGATGTAAATGCAAGATGCAATCTAAGTGATGTGTGTGAAGGAACAACTCACCATTACCCTTAAAACTACACCTGACAGACCTAGTAACTAACCACAACAGGAGACAAAGAAAACCAGAAACATGGGTGAAGATAGCAGAAATATCAAAGCACAAGAGTAATAAAACATCAAGCAAACGAACAAAACAAACCAAAACAAAACAAAGCAACCATTTTATTACCCTAGATCTTGTTTAGACTATGTGAGGCCTGACTCTCTAAAAAGTCCCCAGCGGAGTCGCCAAGCTGTCGAAACGTTCGGGTCCGGGGAACCCTACCGAGACGACGTGGGTAAGAGGGAGTCGCCACTAATCTTTTTTATCGTGTGATTAGCCACCTATCTTAAGTTTAATACTAACCTAGGCTTGGCGAAGGTAGTACTAAACCTAACCATGTCTGTTTAACCAGAGTCTATGGATTCGGGAGTCGGTTACGCTCGGGGAAGGATTAGCACCCCCGAGACGCCCGTCAAACGACGGTACCTCTAGCCTAAACTAAATCTAATGGGTTAATACTAAGGTTGCTTTTAAATCTTGATTATTAGAGGAAAAGGATTATAAAAGAAAATAAAACAATTTTTGAAAACGATGTCGAGAATTCGAAGAATGTAATCGAACATCTTCGATTAATCCAATCATGATTCTCTTTCACTATTTGCTCTCTTGTTTATCCTTTTCTCTTCGAAAATGAAATTTTGAAAATGCTATGACAAAACTTTTTACCATTTTGATTTTTTCCAAAAAACTTACCAATTTTATTAATTTCCAAAATCTTCTTTCGGATTTATTTATTTTCCAGAACCTTCTTCTGGAATCATCCAAACTTTTATTTTTCAAAATCTCCTTTTGGGTTTACTTAAAAAATGGTTCCATTTGAAAAATGCTTACCTTGAAATCTCTTGATTTACTAATTCCTTAATTTTGAAAATCGAATAAAAGAGCACATTTTTTGAAAAATATTTTTGGAGAAAAATGATCTTTTTGTATTTTCTTGATTATACTTAATCTTAGAAAAAAAGTAAGACTGAGTGCAGATGATGCATGAACTGGTGTATTTTAGCCTTTTGATTAGTAAACAACGATATACTTGGAATTAACCCGAGACCCTTCCCACGCATTATGGGGGTATCTCGGGGATAACCCAATCTCGGAGCGGGGAACCAAGAATTCGTACTCGAGTACATTTACTTGGAACCCACCCGTCATCGTAAAAGATCGTTTTTCACCAATTCTTACTTAACTAACTCGCGTGAATGTCAAGTAAAAATGCATGTAAGATCATTTTTTAATTCTATGTATTAAAACCGGTCTACCCAAAATCAATTCCACAAACCCTTCCCACGCATTATGGGGGTATTTATGGAAAAGATTGGTCTAAAAGAGGCTTCCAGAAATCCGTACCCGAGTACACTTATCTGAAAGACCCTTCATCTCAGTAAAAGACGGGCTTTAATACATCTCAATAACAAGGTGATGTATGATGCATGTATATGGTAAAGTTCTATTTCTACTAATTGCTAGCTATTACAGACCAAGGCCACGTTGGGCCAATTAATGAATTAACTATAACTAAAAGGAAAATAAGGCTTATGGGCCGGACCGGGCCTGCTGGGGACTCTCTGCAAACTAAAGAAAATGATCAGCAATGTTCAGGCAATAACACACAATTTGAACCATACCGAGGCAAATCACAGATCAAAATTGACCAAGTAACAACTCATCCCAAAAATTCTTGATTACTTTTTAGCCAATCTTTATTTGTGAAAATTAGGTCTTAATTCCAAGTTAAATTTCCTTAAAATTGAAATTAGCCCAAAGTGTCATACATATCATCCTTAAGCTAATTCCAATTAAAGAAAATCTTTAATTTAAATCAAGACCCCATTTCCCCAAACCTAAGTAATTAAATTCTATTTCCAATTTGGGCAAACAAGCATTCCTATACATAAATCTCAAAAATTCAATATAAAAGGAATTTAATCAACAATTCTTAAAACTAGATTAAGAGATCAATTTCAAGTTGATAAAAAATCCGATTTTGACATCACATACTTAAATTGACCAAAAGATACAACCTTTGCAACATACACCCAAAAATCATGCATTTCACATCAACATTGCAAACCATATCCAACAATATCAACCTACCAACTAAAAACCTAATTTTTTTAGGCTAATGGACCTAATCCTAGAATAAATCATGACCCAAATAACTTAATCTCAACTCATGAACTAACACCAAGGCCAAACTTTAACTAACCGAAGCATTCAAGATTAAAAGCTAGGATTTTTACCCCTATTTATCATGGAAAAGCCCAAACAAATAAACAAAAAACTCCAATTTAACATCTTTATAAGAAAAGAAACTTAAATAAGTTCCAATTAGAGCAATCATGCATAATCAGGCTTTAAATTAGACAAACAAATTAAAGCAATGATAAGTCCTAAAATTAGACAATCAAATTGAAAGAAAACAGGCGAAATTGCAGTAAAGACAGGTGAAATTGCAGCAATTGAAAGGCAAAAGGGCGAAATCGCAGTGATTCAAATCATGAAGGATTTAATTGAAGGAAATGAGAAATTAGTTACCTCAAAACGTCGCCGTTTGAAGCCTCGTTTTGGTCGACCAAGCCCACTTTTAAGCTAATTTTTAGCTTCCCCTTTCTCATTCTCTTTCTTTTCAACGTTGCCTCAAGAAACCCTAACCCTTAACACGCCGCTTCTTGTTTTCCAAAATCTCCAGTGTGTGTCACTACTTCATCGTTCGCCGTGCGTTTGGCCCCCCAATCGTCGAACTTTCTCCAAGATCTCCGACGGCCGCAAATTTGAAGATGGCACAGGCTCGGGAATGATGAAATGGGTTTTAACCCGTGAGTTTTAAGGGAAAGACGATTCTTTGATGGGTTCGATTTCAGATCTATGAATCTGGGCAGGCGAGGGTATAGATCTGTTTGAATTGGTGAAAAATCTCTTTTTAGTACGGGTTCAATGTTCTTCCATTTTCGGAATATGGACAAGGAGATTTTTTTTCTGTGTTTTTGTTTGTGTATCGTGTAAAAAGGGTAGAGAGATTGGGTATCGATGAGAGGATGGCGTTAAAAAAAATTGGTGGAACGTATGAGAATTTCTTTTGTGGAGGCTGAGTGTGTGTTTTTTTCAAGCCAACGGGAAAAAGATGATAGAGTCTGCCTTTTTTTTTGTTGGAGTCATCCTCCCTCCATCCCTTCAAACGATCGAGAGATAAGGATCGTATTTCCAGCTGTGAGTAGCTGTTTGTGCAGGTGAGACTTTTTTGCTTTTTCCTATAGAGGATTCTAGAAATTTCAATTCTGTTTCTTCATCTTCGCCTTCTCCTCAAACAAAAATTTTTGTCCTTTTCTCTATGTCCGTTCGCTGAATCTGTTTTTTGGTGCACGTGTGGAGGTGAGGTGGCTTGATTCAGCAAGGTAATTTTCCCCTCCTTTTTGTAATCACATAGCCCTTGATGATTGTGTGACGTAGCAAATAGACCCCTATGTCTACTAGTAATGCCATTGTAGAATGTAATGGACCCTTTTCTTATGTGCTTGATGCTCTTGATCATGAATCAATTCTGTATTGACCTTGTGCTTCACAATGTTTATCCTTGATTGACTTCTAGCTGATGCTTATAGGATCTCATCTTACCATATGATAAATTTGATCTTTATGCACATATTTGCAACACCTGCTGTCCTGCATTTCTTTGGCTTAATTTGTGCATTCATTTGCTCTTGGAGGCCCCTTGCTCGCTCTTCACTTGGCTTTTACTTCTCCCTGTTGTTGCTTGTGTTGGCCCCTGCTGGTGTCTTGATCTTTCTGCGAATTTGCCTTGTTGAATTGTTTTCTTTTTGGATGATCTTCTGTTTAGGGTGGCCTGCCAATTCTTTTTACCACTTTGCAACTTTGCCTGCTTGATTCCATGCTATTGATTTTATGACAATACTGATCCAGCTGTCTTCACACCAATTGTTTGCCTAATTATCTTTCTGAATTGATGCTAGTGACTGCCCCCTTGCATTTATCCTGCTTCACTGCTTTGGGATGCTCTGGTAACCGTATGCATTGGTCTCTTCTTGGCTTTGATGGGATGATGAGGCCTTTAACCTAATCTCGGCCCTCTCAATCCCTAAAGCCTACAAATGGATCTCCCCAGGCTTGTTCACTCCAATTTTGCTGCATGTTTGCTATAGTATGTCTCCTGCCTTGTTTTGGTGCTTTCTATTCCTGCTGCTTTGTGTGATGACACCTGCTGGTTTCTGTCCTTGCATTTCCTGCCATATGCCTGTTGATTTGTTGTGTTGTGCTTTGATTTTGAGTTTTTGCATTGTGGCATACTCACCAACAAATGGTGTTTGTGTCCCAAATCTTGGGGAGATATTTTCCATAAAGCATAAACCACTATTGGTTACTGCATTTGGGTGTCTAGTTTTTCTATGCAGGTTATGCACTTTCTCAATAAAGGATCACATTCCAAGCACCTGGGACCTTAGGTAAAGGACTGCAAGACTCAATCCAAGAGGGCAATTTAGTTTCCTTTGTAGATTTGTAACTGTAAACATCATTGCCAAATTTCCTCTTTTCCTTTCTTTTGAGCTTGTGTAACCACTGTGACTTTTGTGTAATTCTAATCCTTGTAATTTCAAGTTTTGGAAATTATGAAATGCAACAGTAAAGCCCTTATACACCAAGTGAAAGCAAGTATCAAAAGCAAATCATAAGACAAAAAGGGCTTAAGGACAAATAGTCAATACTGAATGTATATTACTAATGGGCTAAGGAAGACAAATATGGCATGCTTGATAAATATGTGACACTAAAACGTGGATAATAGCCAAATACACATGAGAATATACCACTAAATGTGCGAAT
>AWUE01012275.1:0-37925 GCA_001974825.2 Corchorus olitorius
AATTTTTTTTTATTAAGTATTGGACAATTCATTTAGTTTAAATGGGTATGGATATGTCAATATTAGCAAGAGGATTTTAATTTTTGATTAATGATAAATAGATAATTTTTTCTTTTAAAAAAAAAACATACTTTCAATCCGAAAATATCTTTGTGCATGAGTTTTGATGTTGTTTTACTTGAATGATTTTGAATGATTGAGTTTTGAAAGTTTGAAGGTTGAGAGAATTTGAAAGAATTGAAAATTTTGAAGTTTGAAGAAAATAAAGTAAAGGGCAGAATAGTCCTAGAGAGGGCAGTGGCTAGTAAAAGGAGACGGTATTTAGTAATACCCTATAAAAATTATATAAAATTTAATTATCTATAAATCATATATTATTGTATATATTATATTATATATATCTGATGACTAATTATAGTATAAGAAAATATTTGATGCACTGACAGCGCATACATCCTATACACTGTCAGTGAATAAGAGAATGACACCTCGTTGATGAATAAAATTAGGAACTTATAAGCCCTTAGAAATAAATATATTCAATTTTTTTAATTTATAAAGTTAAATTAATTAATTTTTTTAAACACTTATAATCCCATCGAAGAGATTTGCACCGGATCCACTTAATCTTCTTCTCTGGGCAAAACTTTTTTGCAGTAACAACCTCTCCATCATCATTGTGAAAGCTTCAAATCATCTTCTTTCTTCCATTTTCACGTTTTCCCTCTTTCTTGTGTTTGTACCATGTAATTAATTCGAGAAAATCCTTATTCTATATAAACCCAAATCAATTTGGCAACCCTCCGTAGAAGGGAAGATGGAAAAACTATTCTCTCTCCCTCTCTCTTTTCCTGGAAAATTGGTTTTTGACATTGTAAAATTATCAAATATATATGATTTGGCCATAGTAAAGCTCTATCTCACTGCTTGTCATTAAAATACTAAGATTAGATCTTCATAATAAAATATATGTGTATATATAGAACATTTAACATTGAGATGAGAATGTCGATTTGAATATGTAGTAAAGGATTGGATTCGAGTTTTAAAAAAAAAAGATTGGATTTGATGATTTTTTTTATCACATCCGGTATACAGGGTTTAGTCCTGACTAATCCGAATCCGACCCGCGTCGCGCACCTGATTATGGTGGGTGAGTCTCCCAACAGGGGCAGCTGCGTACGTAAGGTCTCGAACCTGAGACCTGCTTAAACTGGAACAAGCCGCTTACCACTTGATCCAACCCCTTGATCGGATTTGATGATTTGAAGTCAAGGATTTTTCTCTCACAAGCGTTGGTAATATATCAGATTAATTCTTAATTTTTTTTCATTCCCCTCTATTTATCTTTGACTCATATAACTAATCATAGATTTATTTGATTAGAAGATATCAAGGAGAGAAAAAGGGGGAAAAAAACCAGAGGAATAACAGGAGAGTTGCAGACTTCAATGGTTGAATAATTCTTTTAACCTTAGTTAAATATGAAAATTATAATATTTAATTTGAGGGACCTATACAATTTTCTTTCATATTAATGAAGTGTCACTTTTTGGTGAACTGACAGTGTATTTCATATTAATGAAGTGTCACTTTTTGGTGAACTAACAATGTATGACTTGTATATACTGTCAGTGCATCAAATATAAACCCTAATAAATTTCCTTTATTCCGGATTGGTTGCCTCACCAATAAATTTCTTCCAATCTTATTAATCGTATTACCATGGAAGATTTTCATTTTTTGAGTAAACGCACGCAAGAAAACAACCATTACGGTTTTTGAAAATGCAATTCCCCTGGCAGGGCACCCACTTTCAAAATCAGGACCAACTCCTCTCCATTGATGATCCAAGAAAATTTCAGTCTATTTTCTACAACCCCGAACAGGGCAGAAGAAATTTGTCATATTAGATGACTTGCATGTCTCTTTCACGACTAGCATGTCATTAATTAGATGTGGAAAACTTTTTCTCGTTATGAAAATGTGGCAGGGAATGGGTTTTTTTTTTTTTTTCTCCATATAGTTCAAAATAGTTGAATAAGTCCTGAGAAAACATCAATCGTTAAGATCCCGGGACCTAATAATTAAATCGTTGCCAAACAAATACTATCATGATGAAGGAAAAGGTGTAAAAAAAAAGGGAGTCTTTATTATGAAAACCGTCACTCAATCCCTGCACTCTGACTGAATTGCACCATATGCTACAATTTTCTCTATAAACATAGTGCCTTGATACAAAACATAACACCGATGATCAGAAACACTAATCTATCACTATTTCAGTACTTCAGACTCCGGATAACGTACATAAAACTACGTACAGCTTAAACCTACAACATCCCACCTGCCTCTAAAAAAGAAGACGAGAAGAGAAATCCGAGAGACAGAGGTCTTAAATTGGAACATTACCAGAGGAATCAATATCCCTAAGATGGTGCTCCAAGATATGAAGCAAGCCGCAGAATGTCACTGAATATTCCACCAGCAGTTACCTGGGCACCAGCACCTGGACCACGAACTATAAGCGGCTGCTCCTTGTACCTTGTAGTTGTGAAAGCAATGATGTTATCAGAACCAGAGAGCTGTGCAAATGGGTGATCTTTACTGTATCTTCGCAGCTCTACGTTTCCCTTCTGATTAACAGCATCCACCACCCCAACATATCTCAAAACCTGCAAACAATCATTTAGAAAGCACTTATAGACATCTCCTACTGTTGGAAACTTCTATCGCAATATGTATATTGGGAGATATTGCATGATCACATATAGACGTTAACTGAAGGGCATGAGTATTTCAATCAAACAATGAAATAACACGCATATAGTAGAGATAGTATGTTAGATAGCAATGATGAATCACCTACTACAATGACGACCTTCGAAGGTTTATCTACTGCAAACATCCATATCCTTTCTATTGGGATTTGATAATATGATAGTTAACATCTTTTAAACCAAATCGTCAGCTGTCAGCCAATTCTTAGCATAACCTTCTTTCATTTTGTGCATTTATCATCTATGCCATGAACAATATAATAGATGCAGGTTTAACTTGAAGAGACTTCAAAATTCTTAAAAAAAAGTTAAAGAACATAGAGACAGAAAATGCATTTGTTTTTGTATAAAAATATATTCTATTTATTGCAAATGAAGTTTAAAGACAGGCTCCATGCCTGTCGAATCAATATAGAAATAGGTCCAATTGCTTTGTATACCACTACCACTACCAGAGATGACCTCTCTTCTATTCTCTGATGTCTTGAAATAAATTAAAATTCCTTATTACATTTTGTTGGGAATTTTACTTTGAAAAATGGATTTAGATTGTAAATCTATCTATTTATATGAGTTGAAAGGCAACGATTTAGGTAAGGTAATTTAAGTCAAGTTCGTGATATTCCCTAATTAAAACAAACAAGTTGAAAATCCAAACAAATAGATTGAAAAGCCTTGTTATATAGATCAAGTGTGAAAATTTTGGAAAAGTTAGTAAATTCTGCTACTTATTTAAATAACCATTTTTATCAAAAAATTATGATAGTTTCCACCGTTAAATAGGTACAGATCAAGTTCTTTCATAAACAGGCAATAATTTATTTACTTTAAAAAATTAAATGATATTATCCTCAGAGTACCTATTTTAAAAGGCAAATTGTTTGTCACCTTGCATTAAGGCACATCTCAATAACAATTAGCACGTTAAAGTGGTTGTAGAAGTGTTATTCTACCAGTAGAAATATGGGATTGGGTAATAAAAACAAAGGAAAAAATGAATACTCACTTCGCCTGATTCCTCGGCATCCTGTCTCTCCCTAGACAAGTCTTTGTCAAATTCAGGTAATTGCTTCATGAACTCTTCAGCAGATGCAGAGGCCTGCAAAGGCAAAGGAAATCACTTTAATAATTCTTTCTTGAGTTTAGCAATTCTGTAAAGGAGGAAAAGGAACCCTTACTCTTAATGGTTCTGGAACCAGACTTTGAACAGGTATATCCGAAAGTTCCAATTTCAAGCCAGATTCTCTGGCAAGAATAATCACCTATAAAATTATAATCAATTTATGAGCCAATTTTCGTCCATCCAATTGCAGTAAGGATAAACATGGAGCAAAAAGAATAATACGCAAGAAATGACAATTGAAACCATCATTTTTTCCGTCGTGTCATACTAGAAGGTATCAATCCACTTTCCCCTTACTGACCAGTAATATGCCAAGCTGAAGATGAAATCTCAATTACTTAAACAGGCTAAATTCTATGGTTGAGGAAGCCTACTTTTGTACTCATTCCTTCTGCTGATTCCATTTCCTTTTTTCGCCAAGACTTCTATTGTAAAGGGTCATTCAGAGATACGTTGTAAGCTAATGCGTCAGAGCCAAATGACCTGCCTTAACCGACCCCCAATCAACGCAATGCATGCAATTGCAACCTCTACTCACAGTTTAATTAGTGTGCATGCAGAAAAATACAGAGCATTGTAACTTATTACCTATACATGGTACTAGCAAAGAAAACTGAACATACCTTTCTTGCAACATCTGTTCCTGACAGATCATCCCTCGGATCTGGTTCCGTATAACCTGCCTCTTTTGCCTCTGCCACCACTTCACTAAAGGCTTTAGTGCCAGTGAAGTTATTGAAAATGTAGCTCAACGTGCCACTACATAAAATGACAGAAAATAAAAATTTAGTTTCCTCAAAACATGACTCAATTGAAAATGTTCTCAATATGCTATTATCATGGCATTCCATCGTCTTTCACTTGCCTTGTAATTAACAAGTTGATACATGTTCATATATCTCTACAAGCACTTAATGAAAGAAGGTAAATTTCAACTATGGTCCCAAACATTTTATTCAGTTCAACTTTAGTCCTTAAACTCTTCTAATCCATTTCGGTCTCGAAACTTTTGAAAACAGTTCTATTTTGATCTTTTGGTAAAATTATATTGTTAAAACATGATATCCACATTGATTATGTTCCATGCCATGTGTACATTCTCTTAGCACCCACATGTGTAAATAATTCAACCATGATATACAAGCAGAGACACACACACAATTACAATTTAAAGCCATTAACCGTGAGTATTTCCAAAATTGATGGTTTACATTTTTAGAAAATAATTTTTGTTTTCATTCACCAAAAACTTTTTCCAGTGAAAAAAAATAGAAAATATATATATTTTTAAAATGAAAATAAGAAATTACTTCCTTAATACAAGTTTTTTTTAAAAAAAAATTGTCTAGTTCCGGAAAACAAGAAAAATGAACTCAAAAAGCCGTATCTTTGTTTTATTGATACATGACTCACCTGAAAATGCCCTCAATGCGCAATATTCTATCCCCAGTTTCAAGGAGACCTCGTAAAGTGCTAATAATTGGTAGACCGGCTCCTACAGTTGCCTCATAGAAGTAATGTGTGTAGGATTGCCGCTGAAGAGCTCTCAACTTCAGGTACTGGGTTTCATGGAAAAAAAAAAAAAAAAAAACCCCATATCAACAAAGCAGAAACAAGGTCCAATAAAACAAACAAAATCTAATAAGAGATACGACTTTACTGAATATAAGCCACTAACAAATTAATAAATGATTGCAGCAGTTTATTAATCTAATAGTTTAGGATAACAATGAAAAAGTTCAAGGTTGAACCTTTACCAGTCATAATTAACGTACATCAACATTACCTTATCAAGCGGTCCTGAATTGGCCTTTTTGTTTGGAGTGATTACATGAATTCCTTTACGCAACCAGTCATGGTAAAAGCTTGCAACATTAGAGTCAGCCGTACAATCAACTAAAACAGTATTTGGAATAAAATGATTTCCGTGCACATGTAGAGTAAATTTTTCCAAATCAGCAACTTGTCCTTTCTCCTTCAGAAGTTCTCTCCATCTTGACAAATCAATTCCACTATAACAAGAGATAAATTAATCAATTGGAAATGATAGTATGAACACAATTTTTAGAAATGGAGAAACATGAAGAGGAAGGCAGGATACAGCAAGATAAAAACTCATAAGGATACAGCAAGATAAAAACTTATATAAATTATATAAAACAATTTATCAACAGTACCATCTACCGAATTGATTGAGACACAGTCAGTTTCACAAAGGAGACACACTGGACTTAAAAAATAATAATAATAACAAGGGAGATTTTCTTGCAAATGATCACAGAGAAAAGAGATTCAACTAAGTTTGGAGTATAATGGGTAGGGGAAAGTAAAAAGCAGAAAGGAGAAGTGAAGATGTAGAGTAAAGTAAATGATAACTATTCCCTTATTTGGATATTAGTTAAAAATGAAGAAGGGAAGAGAAGATATATGATTACATTTATAACCTTTTTATTAAACTTTAAATTGAGTTAATGATAAGGAGGATATGATAGTGATTTCATAAATGAAGAAGTTTCAAACTTTTCTTTTCCGTCCAGAAACCCCAAAATAAGAGAGGGAAAAGTAATGCTCAACCAACATCCCTTTTCCCTTAATTTAAAACATCATCCAAACAAAGGGGAGTTCCTCTTTCCCTTACTTTACTTCCCTTTCCCTCTCCTCCCCTCAATCTAAACATAAAAGCAACAAGAAGGCGCATGCATGGATTGAAGTCTGCTAAATGTAAAAGAAGGTATAATATATAGATCATAACACAAATGATGGCATTAAAAAAAGATTGAAAACAAAAGAAACATGGCAGGCCAGGAAGAATGGGAACTGGATAGTATTAATTAAACTAATAAAAAGCATAAAAGGCGAAGCAAGAAATAAATGACTTTGAAAATTACTTCAAAGCAATCTAAACATTAGTGAAACATGCCAAACTATATAACTAATCATAGAATTCCTCTAAGCTTCCCAAAACGCTCTTCATATCCACAGAGAAGAATTTTCAAGGACTATTTTTTTTTTTTTGGGCACCAATTTTCAAGGACTAGTTTAGTCAAATCCTCCACAAGCCATACCAACAGCTACACTAAGGTCGTTACAGTGAAATAGATATGACCAGTGATACTTGAGCTCTTTACAAACTTTTGCAATATATCCAAGGAAATAATTTCCGACTCAATGCAACATCCAAATCACAATAACAAATATTTTTAGAATAAACGAATTCCACAACATTTTATAGAACTCATTTTCATAAATACCTTGAAAATCTTTAAATTGATGGAATAGAAACAATTCCATAACTTTTAGTGGCATTCATCTATTCCAAACAGACTCTAAGAACAGAAAGACATTCAATGTCGATGAGCTTTTACGATGGTTACAATAATTATAAAACTTTTTCATGTTCAGTATTTCCTTTTCTCCGAAAGAAGAGCTAACAATATTCAAACATAGGAATGCTGAAGACTTACACTTCACTTAAAAGCATTGACCTTGAACCAGTAATCCCCATAACACGCAAATCGATGTTAAATTCTTCCTTAAGGACTGCTGCCTGCCCAAAAAAAAATTAAACATTTGTTCAAGCTCATCAGTATAAAAAATGAGCAATGTTTCCATTAGACAATGTCAACATTCGTGCCTCCAAAGCTAACCCAGGTTTCCTAGGTCAGAGTGACAGAATTTGGTTCTTGAGCAAAAATGTCAGATTTGGAATAAGCAAACAAACACCATGCAAATATAGGTACTCCCAGAAAAGGTCTAATCATACCAAGTCAAGTCTGCCTACTGAATTACTTGGACTTGACGAAATTTAAGCTTGATTGAGTTTTCAATTCTCATACTTCAGCTTGATTTATATGCAAAGTATTCCAGGTACTTAAAGCCAATAGCAGCAACGGCAAGTCAATTTCGGTAACTTGTGAGCGACTCAACTCGCTTACATTCCAAGTTTTCAAAATGACTGATCAATCACAAAGATATTTCCAATGGCTAATATAATATACTAGTCTCTATGGACAAATGTAAAATAATGGCTTGCACATTTAACTGCTATAACTTATGCATTCTTGTTTATAGGGAAACAAAGGCAATGGTTAATGACATTATTGCATGCTTGGATTCCTGTCATTTGTTAGAAAACGCAAAATGACAGTATACAAGTAATAGTCTCTGATACTACACCTGATCCCTCAACTGGTCAAGTAATGTCCCACCAATCAATCCAGGTCCAATAATCCCCATAGCTATGGTTGTCCTTGAAAGATAAAACCTTGAATGCACAGCTCGCAAAGCCCTTATACAATCTTCACGCTTGACAACTACTGTAATGTTGTACTCAGAACAACCTTGAGCTATAGCACGGACATTAATATTAGCCTGCGTTGTGATTTGAGATGCAGAAAAAGAAGAACAAAAAGAATGAAGTAAGTTTTATTGTGAAAGGTAGACAAATTAAGCAAGAAACAAATTACATGTTTGAGAAAATATATGGAACTTTCTACCTTTGCCAGAGCATTGAAAAGAGTGGCACTGACTCCTGGAGTGCTGGCCATTTTCTGGCCAACTGCTGCTAATATGCTGCAGTTAGGAATGACAGCAACCTGCAAACAGCTGCTTATTTGAGATTAAATCGACAAATAATAAGCATATATGTAAATTGATTCTTTTTTTTTTTGAGGTATAAATGTAAATTGATTCTATATGAACAAGACAACAAATAATAGATTAAAAAAAAAAAAATTTTAAGCCTTCAAGAAAAGGGTTAGCGAACTACAGATTCAATGATGACAAAGCACATAAAGTAATCCATGATGACAAATATTACCCAAATGAGCATTTTTATTATTGCATGCACTGGGAAGTGGGAACTAAACACACAGACTATTAATACATAAAAACAAGAAAACACATGGAAAAGTACCAAAATACCCTTAAATTATCCTTTATATTATATTATTATTGGCACAAAACATCTTAACAATCTGTTGGCTTTGTATACCTCAAGCCTGATTTTGCCAGAAATCCCACACTCTAAACACCAGGACATTTTATGTCATAAATATAAGCATGATGTCAGATACACTTTTTATTATGCATGGTCTTGGGTTCTTCCCACTAAATGGGTTTTGAACCAGTGCACATTATTTTCCCATTACAACAAAAATTGTAAGGCCAGAGTCCTATAAAATGAATTGATTTAAATTAAATTATCATGGCATTCTCTGGTAACTAGATAATTGTTATCCATAGATGAATGGAAAAACCAAACCAGAATAGAAACTATTGTTGGCACAATGATAATTGTTTTAAGAAACTTTTGAGCTGATTTTAAAAAGATGGTAACAAACTTTGGGACAGGCATCAATGGATACTAAAAAAAGAAGGAAATATGGGAGTTTATAGTTTTTTTTTATCTTGATAATTGTAAGAGAGCTGACTCTTTTTTCTTCTTTTTCAGGTGGGGCAGGTGGGCAGAGACAGAGAGCTGACTACTATTTAAGCTTAAGACAATTATATCTCTGACATGTATGCATTCTCAGTTCTTTCTATATTTTAACTCTATTAATGCAAGTGAGCAAGGGCCCAATAAACTTAGGAATTCTAAGTTGTGTACACTTTTTTAAGTATGAATGCAGCCTTTACATACAACTTTAGAGCTAACTAAATCCAAAGACACTCATGATATAGCCAAATTACAACGGTCTGTTATACTTGTAAGAAAACCAAGTCCATAATGTATATTTCAACAAGAAAAGCACCTGAGAAAGACGTCCAGCATCCAAAGCCTGACGGAATCTAGACTGCAAAGCTTCAGCAACTGCCTTTACTTCCTTCTCAGGGACAGCAAAACAAACTGAATGCTCACTACTAGCCTGCATCAAGCTTGAGAAATAAGCTTTCCATACATAACATAGAAAAACAGCAATAACTGAAATCAGACTATGTAGACACCTGGGATATCATAATGACATTAGCTCCCACATCTTTCACAGCACCAAAAATTGCACTAGCTGTACCAGGAACACCAGCCATTCCAGTTCTACAAGAGAAAAAGAAAAGATATAGCGTGAATGTTATGGACGAGAAACAAACATAGCATAATATGAACAAATGCACGCAACAGAAAACATACCCTTCAACATTTACTAGGGCCAAATTATCTATTGTTGCAAACCCTTTGACTGGAGCCTCTAGCCTCTGACCATCTTCATCTTCAGTTGCAGGGCGGCAGATCATTGTTCCAGGTGCAGAGAGGTTAAATATATTCCTTATTACAATTGGAATATCATATCGCATCACAGGTATGATGGTGCGAGGATGCAAAACATTTGCCCCAAAATATGACTGCATGGCCACATTAACTAAGGTTAGAAACATCTATCTAGCAAGTTTAGGCCATTTTGACAAGTATAAAAAGGAGAATTGAAGGCTACCATTTCCCATGCCTCTTGATAAGACAATGTCCTCAATATCACCGCTTCACTAACTGCAAGAAAGAAGTTATTCTTTTTACTGTTACAGTCAAACCTCACATTTATATACTATAACAATTGTAAGAAGAAATACTCAATAATTACTATTTTAGGAAGCATGTTCCAGTCTCTTCAATCAATATATCCCCAGGTTCGGTCATACATCATATCAATCACTACAGTTCAAAATTTTTAAATAGTGATACCTGAGTTTACAATGCTTTTAACTAAAAAGTCCCGTCTGTATTGGTCAAATTAACCGTTAAATTCCAGCTGGCATCATGACATATCCTAATATGCTGTAATGGCATGGCTAAAACATTGGTTTATAGGTTGATCTCTATTTTCAATTTAGAGTGGTTTTGGAGTTATTTTTTAAAATTACCATTCAAAATTGACAAAAAGACAACAATTAACAGCTAACTTGATGGAAAGTAGCAGTATAAGTTTGAAGACAGCTGGCATCATGACATATTCTGATTTACTGTATCTAATGGCATGGCTAAAACATTGGGTTATTTGTTGATCTCTACTTTTAATTTAGAGTGGTTTTGGAGTTATTTTTTAAAATCAAAATTGACAAAAAGACAACCCTAGAATCAATCCACAAACCCACATCAGAAATTGTTGAATCACATAATCATCCAACTTGGCAATTAACAGCTAACTTGATGGAAAGTAGCAGTACAAGTTTGGAGACAGATAAGTAACATTTAAAATTGTAGGGACAATATAAAAACACCAAACCTTATCTGTCTAGGTTTGTTATTAACGAGTGCTCTTTACCTAGATTCCTCTAGTAAATTTTACCCACAATCCATGTCGACTTATCAGAATTCTCTCTCCTATCAAAGCCCAGATCTATTTTTCTTGTTAATTATGAAGCCTAGATTCCTCTATTACTCTTCTGTTTTTCCCTTTTTTGTTGTCTGCCCTTATGTTTTTTAACAAATTTGTATCTCCTCCTTACTCCTTGAATACTTAAATGTACAGATTTCAACCCTTTTCTTCAACTATATCAGGAGCAATAAAATGTAGTTGCAAAGGTAATTCAAAATGAGCTTTGTGATTGGTACTGAATGTAACCTATCTTATCTAGAAAGGAATGGCAATAGCTTTGGGAAAATATTTACATTTAGTCTGGAAAAATCATAAAAGGTCAAAGAACATCAGAAGATGTGGTTGCTTGTGGAATGTGAATGAGAAGGGAGGTACAAATTGAAGGGAATGTATAAGAATCGAAGCTGAGTATAGGACTTGGAGAATATTTTAGTGTCAACTAGTGGCTCTGCACCTCAAGCACCTTTCATTATAGAGCATAGATCAGAGTATTTTGTCAGGAGGTAAAAACGAATAAAACACTTAAAAGTAGAGGACAAGAAACCACATTAAGAACTTAGTAGATCCAAACCATTCTCTGAAGACAATGCCAAAAGATGAGGTGTTAATGAGAATATGAATGCATTGTGACTACATGTATGGCCAGGAGCCTACCTTTTCGTGGGTCTGCACTATAAACACCATCAACATCTGTCCATATTGTGACTTGGCGAGCCCTAAACAGCGCACCCATTATGGCTGCAGAGAAGTCACTTCCATCCCTCTTCAAAGTTGTTGGAATATTCTTAGGTGTACTGGCAATGAAACCAGTAGCAATTATTATCTTAGATGAATTCTGAGAGAACCATTTTTCAAGTCTTCTTTCCGACTCCAGAAAATCAGGATCAACCTGATTAGAGCTGGTGGGATTCACAATGAGAACCTCCCTTGTATCCATCCATTTACAATCTAGCCCATTCTACAAAAATCAATTTCAAAATACATCAGATAACCTCCCTGAATATTACAATTGGCTGAAACCTTCCTGTGGTTAACGACACAGACTGCCATACCTTCCTAACAACAAATGATAGCATCTGCGCAGACCATAACTCACCATGCCCAACAACAAAATCTGAAAAAGATTCCGTCACATGACCAGCTGAAAAGGGGAAAAGGTACAGATGTCAGTTAACATAAGAAGAAATACTCCTTTAGAAAAACTATGCCCATATTATATCAGGAGAAACAAACAAATATCAAGCCTGTCAAGAGGCAAAGTCTTAGTAATCCAAAACTAAAATAAAAATTGTTAAAGAACAATTAGAATCTAGAAATCACCACTTGAAGATGACCTTAACACAAGAACGCAGTTTTTTTTTTTTTTACTAATTAAGCCCAGGAAACTTTCTAGCAAAAGGGTGACAATTTAATAAGAACATCACAACAATGAAAGGTAATATATCTTTTCATCCTCCTCCCCCGGAAAGTTGTGACAACTGATGAACACTTATTTGACTAAAGCTGCCAAAATAAGAGCCAAATCTTAATGTCTACATAGATTCTAAAGTTGAAAACTCTCAATGCAAAATGAAAGACAGAACCGAGAAACTCTTAGTGACAAAAAATGTTTGTCCAAGTAAAATAAAACCAACCATGCAAAACTAAGGAGGGTAGAAACCAAGAAATTATTCAAATCGTGGAATCACATATTTTATGGAGTTGTAAAGATTAGACACACACACAAAAGAAGAAAAAGAAAAGGTTAAGTCTCCGAAACACCACAGATCTCAGGCATCATTAACTTCAGAAGACTGATGCTTAAGGTGAGACATATGATCAAGGTCAATTATATAAAAACCTATGCAGCCACCTATACCACTTATGGCTCTTTAACTCCTGTGAACAAAGGCAAAGATGAATAACAATTTGTTCAACCTTTTCTTTATCTTGATGAGATATAGCAGAAAGCGTATTAGTTATATAACTGCCATGAAACACATAATTCCCCATCCATTAACAACTCTGCCTTGCTGAATCAAAACCAGGTAAACATACAAATAAACATGCACTCATCCACCAAATCATTTAATTTTTAAGTGTGATGAAAAAAAAGAAACACGGGGAGGGATAAAGAGAGAGTTTTACTACCTATATATATAGCACGAAGCATTGCTTTGAGGTTATTGATGTCATGATGCAATTGAGATAAGAAAGCAGCAAGATCATCTCCATCAAGCAAATCAAGTGCTGTCGATTGATGTTTTTCTAAGACAGCATCCAATGCAGAGATGTACGAATCATCTCGGGATTGTGCCTTGTTTATAAGGTCATACATCATATCTGTTACCTTAGACATGGCTGATACAACTACTAACTTTCTTTCGGAATCATCGTTAATAATTATATCAGCAACATTTTTTATCCTTTGGGAGGTCCCAACACAAGTGCCACCAAACTTATGGACTGCCCACATGTCTCCCTTAGGAAGTTGGACTTTGTCCATCAATTTCTCCACTGAGATATCTGCAAATGAGAGTGAATATAAAATGAATATGTAGTTTAAATTTCAATAACCGCTGCAGAATAATCTATCATAATTATGCTAACAGGAAATGCAGCATATCTAGCCAACATAGTAACAATAATTTTCAGAGCAGATTTTTTATATTGTTTGAAGTCCAGAATTAATCATTTGCTAGCTTGATATAACTTCAAAAATCAATCCATGTAATTAATTTTCAAATTTTAGTCTTAAGAAAAATTTCAGTAGTGTCAATCTAAAACCACTGATTCTGCCCATGTGTTTTATTTCATTAAGGTGTTGATATGACATAACTTGAGCTGGCACAGCAAGAATATTGGGGAAACAGAATTAACTTAATTGAGTAATAAAACCATCATCTGTTGCTTTTACTATTTCTTTCGTCTTGTTTTTACTCTCCACTTTGTTACCAAAACCAGATCCAGGTCTCTCTTTCTTGAAGATTCTACCCAGTAAATACCAAGGACCAAGGCAGAGCAAGAACAAAAACAATTGTAGGTGTATGCTTTGAAATCATATAGTGGTAAACAACTGATTCAATAATTAAATTTGAGATACCAGATTTTGTTAAAGCCCACCTCTATATCAATGAATGAAGAGATTCAGTAACCAGGTATATTCCCACACAAATATAAAACAAGTTATACAACACAGACAAACCCAAAAAAATGGACGCTTTCTTTGATGACTATATCTAGACAGCAAATGCACAACCATCAACGGAGATACTAGCAACAGAAATGCAAACATTAATAGCAAGAGTGAAGATATTACTAAAATTTTGCGAGTAAGAACGTGAAAAAGGATTGATATGAAATTTTAAGCGACACTTGAGAGAGAAATCTGTTAAGCAGTTGCAGAATCATATAGTACATTGATTACATTTAAAGAAATACACCTGCTTTGCCCACATGAAGTTCCGTGCCATATTATAGAATCATTTATCTAAATGTGATGTACTATCACTATAATATATATAACCACATCAAGCAAATTTGGGATATTCCCATTACCAATTGGATTTAACTTGGATTCTTGTCAATAAGATTCAACAGAAGGGTCTATCTTTTAAAGAAAAATTTGTTCTGTAGCTGGTGGCTGAAAGTTCTTATTTGATTGAGTTGTTAAACAAATAGAAAGGGAATTTTATCATGCTAACCAACCAAATTGGTAGACAAATTGATTGGCATTATATCTAGACAGAAAGCTTGGTGTAAAGAAAGGAAAAGGTAAGGAGTGATTGTATCACTACATTCTATTAATTAAAATGTAAATGCAAGTCAACCTAATTTTTATCAGGTCAACGATTACTTTTAAAAACTGATAATAACAATAAAAGAAATATGTAAAGTTAAAATGTTTTACTTCATTAAATTGGACCCCTTGAAAAAAGGTTAAGTTTTTATAGATATAATTATAGGAAGTAACTTAACCATGTCAAACAAGCAACAAGACTATTTGTAGAATTTAATTTTCTTTAATTTCTCCTTTGGTGCAAAAACAAAAACCAATGTGGCCATAGAACATGAAGGACAACAAGAATCAAGGAATTAACAAAAAGAAGAAATTTCAACTATGGAAGAGGTTCAATTTTAAGACAAAATGTGGTCATACTTTGCATTATTTCAATGAACAATAAACAATCTCAAATGCTTAACTAATAGGAACAAAATAAAATAACAATCCATTTTTTCAATATGTTTTGTCATTGGGATCCTATTTGAGAACACTGCTTTCTCTCTTCTGAAATTGTACTCTCTAGTGACAATGCTTTCTTTGATGTGGAACAACAAAACAATAAATTGCACGTAACATAACAAATAAAATATACACCAAACCTGCTACCGAAGCCTGGACACGGATATTCAATGACTTCCCTTTTCCCCAGCGAGATATATTACTTAATCTGGAATACAGATAACAAGATAAACTCTTTAGTATTTTATTAAGATACAGAAAATACAAGAAAAGCTAACTAGAATATCAAAGGACGGTTTGATTGTAGTCAAGCCCACCAATAATACCCAGGTCCTTCATTAATTGACCTACCAAGTGTTTGAATTGATCTTTTGGTGGAAAAACAAAGAAGGACCCACATGTTTAACCATTAGTCTATGCTTATGTAGTACTTGGCCTCGAATGAGGATACATATCAGAGAATTCAGCTTCTCAATTGCTTTAAATAGAGGACATGGCATTGTATCCAGAAAGTCAAAAGAGGAAGGTAGAGCTATTCGACTCTTCATAAGTCGTAATTCGTAAGGTATCCTTTCACTTTGATTAACATATTAAAGGATAGAAATAACTCAGATTGTCAATTATGTAGGATCTGCAATTGGAAATATTCTTATTTATCAAAGCTACACAGAACTGAAATGGACTTTTTCTCCTCTCAATTCATAAATGGACTGTAGATTTTACAAACGTCCTAGGTGCTCAAAAGGACTCAAAAATACATCAATCAAGTTCAAAATCCTAATTGCAATGCATCTCAATTCTCCCTGAAATCCTCTATTATTTCCTCCCCTCACTCTTTACATCTCCCTACTCTCACTTTTGCAACCACATGACTCTTTGTCACCAACCCATCCTTCTGCTTATAGCTCTCTCACATATTCATTCTATTAATAAATCCCAAATTTGAGCTGCCCTGATAAAAGCAAGATTTAAGAAAACAACATTTTCATTTTAAGAGCCCAACTGTTTGACAGAAATGAATTTCCCAAAGAAAATTGCTTTCATAGAGGATTAACTTTCTTGAAATTATTTTCTTTTTCCACCATTTGGATGACAACAAGAAAATATTTTCTATCCATTGGCAGCCAATAGAACATGTAGTAAAAACTTCAAAGTTTAGACAATACGATTAATTTAACTCATAATAAACTACTATAGCACTGCTAAACACCGATTTTTCCCAAACCCAAACCAATTAAATCCACATCAAATTTATCCAAACAATGGAACCCATTGAACAGAAATTTTTCAGCACAACTATTACTAAACTAAACCCTGTTTGCATTAACAACAATTTCAAACTTTCAAGCATGTGAATAACAAGAGCGTTGATGACAGAGATTAACAGAGACAATAGCATAAACGACAAAAATATGTATTAGTATTATTATTATTTCTAGCTATCATCAATTGGAAAGCATTAGACGACATTTCCTGATATCTCACATTTTGTGGGAACAAAGGGAAGAGAAAATGAAAAAGACAAAAGGAAAAGAGGAAAACCTGGAAGGAGGAAGAGAAAAAGAGCGGCGGGAGCATTGAGAAGAAGAAGAAGAAGAAGGAGAGATCCTTCGCTTGTCGTGAGGCAATGAGGTTGAAGAGAGGAAGCGCGAAGAATCGGAGATCGTGGCTGAGAAGGCCGCCATTAGAATTCACTTAAGCGAACTCTGAATTGGCAGCCGGATTAAGGAAGAAAGAAAGACACTGAAAGGAAAAAGGAAAGATTTTTCGCTTTTGTTGTCTGCTTGATTTGGCGGCTCTTGGTCTTACTCACGGGTTCACTTCTCACTGCTGCTAGACTACTAGTAGTACTAGTAGTATCATTCAACTTGATAACTTTCCATATTAAAAAATATTAAAAGGGAAAAAAATTTAAATAGAGATAGAAATTGGCAGAGAGAAAAGTGGGGAAAACTTGGAACACGTGAGAGAGAGCAAGGCGTTTTGAATTTTGATTGATTTTTTTTTTTTGGCATCATTTTTGATTGATGGTTTTGTTTGTCTGTTTTCCTTTTATTTTTTTTTAACTTATTATATTATTCAATGGGCTAACGTGGACCGTGGTGCAAAGATCCGTTTAGGGATATTTGTGGGCCGGTCGCATTTAATTAATACCATGCAAAAGTAGGGTAAGCGGAAATTGAAAAGGATTATTATTACCTAAAATAAAATCATTCACATTCAGCCTTATACTTGTTTTGAGAAAATGTACTTTTGCCAAGTCGGTTTGGAGTTGTTGGTAAAGGCATGGAATTGATAATTTGGAGTTTTATTCTTCTAATTTGCATGATTGGATTCACAAAAATGTTGTTTGTAATCATTGAGCATGACAGAATTGTGACATACGGTTTCTGTCGTTCGACAGCTTTAGAAGTCTGAAAGTCCAATCCTATCGTTCGACAACCCTTGAAGTTTGAAGGCCCAAGGAACAGACCTCTGTTGTTTGACACAAGCTACATCAAAGCCTAAAGGCCACGGCCTTGTCGTTCGGCCCAAAGCCAGCCAGCTGGCGCTTCATACGTGACCTCAAGTGTGCGATCCGTACAAGCAGGTCCTATATATACCCACAACTCTCAAGACTGAAAGAGGTGGCACTCTCTATCTACTTACTCTCACTTAAAAACCCTAGATCTAGAGCTCTGACTTAGGCATCGGAGTCCAAACGGGGGACCAAAGCCCACCACTCTTGATGCTCTTCCTAGTGCTTTCAGGTACTCATTGGAGTTCCTCCAACCGACTTTCGGAAGACGACTTGGCGCCCGCGACAATGAGGTATACATATTATATATGGTGGGACTTGACTTGATTGAATATTCAATTTATAATGATGTTGTGGTGAATTTGGCAAAGCAAGAATAAGTTTGTCTTCCAAAATATTAAAATGAGGATCCATTTCGGGTGTGCTTTATGGCTAGGAAACTTAGCTAAGGAGGTCGGAATTGTTTTACATGCAAAGAGGCCTTTATGTCAAAGCGGATGGTACCACGACATGATTGTAATTTATATATCTTGAATATTGATGAAGGATTTAAGGATTGGGATATGGGAATTGGGTAGGTGTGGCTTTGCAATGAATATCGGTACCACAAACAACCTGATGGCCTAGATTTGGGGAGTTAGAGAGGCAAACAACCTGATGGCCTAGATTTGGGGAGTTAGAGAGGCAAACAACCTGATGGCCTAGATTTGGGGAGTTAGAGAGGAGCTACTACTCGCTTGTGATCTCTTGTCAGTCATTGTTGAATTGGACGCGGCATTAGTTGTGCAATTCTTGAAATGGGATGTTGGGAGTTGTCATCCTTGCGCTACATCGGTGAAAGATATTGTTTCTATCATCTAGGGAGGGTGGGTGATGGAAGTGAGACATGATTTTCGAGAAAGGAATAGATGTGCTGACTATCTAGTCAATTTGAGACAAAATTTTCTTTCTAGTTCGACTTCCTTAGCTGAACCTCCATGTGAACTAATTCCACTTATGAAATATCACTAGATATATGACCCGCGCGCTCCGCCGCGCGGATCCAGATTTTTGGGTTTTTTTCCCCTTATTTTTTTCTGTTTTTTTTTATATGGTCATAGTTAAAAGTGAAAAAGTAATGAGTTTGTAATGATCATAGTTAGAAGTAAATAAATAATGAATTTGTAATTTGAATGATCTGGTGATATTGATCACAGCATGAGGAAACTTGATTGAGAAAGATTAGTTTAGGATGTTAATTAGTGTTTCGTCTTTCATGATAATATAATATTTACTTGTTTGATTCTCATCTAAATTGTCATATATTAATCACATTAGTAGTAAAACATATATACATTTCATAGCAATAAGTACAACTTGTGATATTTACTTGTTTAATATTCACTTTAAAATACATACTTACACATGGCATTAAAAAATGTTTGTTTTTGATACAATAAAAAGGGAGATCTAAGTTTGAAGATCACATCGGTCAGCTCTTTATAAACATATACGAAAAGCATTTAACATGGTTTTCTAAGAGTTAAATATGTTGTTTGTCTTTATATAATAAAAAGGGAGATCTAAATTATAAGATCACATTGGTCAGCTCTTTAATCTTTATAAACATAAGAAAACCTAATATTTAACATGGTTTTCTAATAGTTAAATATGTGACCAACAAAAGAAACCCTCGAGGTCACCTAACCAACAAAGAATCAAAATGGTGATCTTCATGCACTTTAAGAGTCTTGTACTTCGAAAATATCTGCTTTGCACCATTGCAAGAATACAAATGCCAAAAGCAAAGAAAAAAAAAAAGAATGATCGGACCCACATATACGCAAAGTCAGAAGAACTACATTGTAAATCATGAGGACTAATTGCGCTTTGACCAAGTAGATATACCAAAAAGAAGTTTAAGAAATTGCTCACCAGGGTTTTGCTTTCTTGGTGGGGGAGTTGTCAAGAAACAAAGCAGCTGAAGCAGAAGATGAATCAAGTTAGACTGAGCTTAGAAGGGAGGCACCTTTTTTTTTTCCTTGTTTCTTATAGGAAATATGTACTGTAACAGATTGCTCCTTGGGTTCCTTAGACTCAATCACAATACCCTTTGCTTTGCCTGGTCCAAGTTCAGAAGTCAATTAAGTTAAAAGAAAATAAACTAACAGGGTTTACATCAATTTAGGAGTGACTAATCCATGTTTTGACTTTTAACTCTAATCTTTGTGAGCAGTCAAGACAATACTCAATGAACCATCCACTTCTCACATCCACAGTGATAATATTGTATCTCTGGCCCTACAATTAGTACTAAAAATCTACACCGAAACAGAAGAGCAAACTGAAATAATATTGAGAATACTACTACAGAAAAAATGATATATAACTAACATTGTACTGTAAACTGTACCATATAAAAGAAATCTAATTTCATAGTTGTAAATGCACAATTATCATAAAATTGCATCATATAAAAATACCAAGCAATCGGAGAGATGAACTTTGTAGATCCCTAAGAATAAACAACAGATATTAATACAACATGGTACCTAATCCAAACCAGATGGTTGTGAGCCAGGAGGCAAATCCTGTGGAGAATCAATGACAGCCTTTGAGTAATTCTTTCATCTTCTAACAAATAATTAATATATTAACAAAATTCAACTTAATCATTGATACATTAAATTGCATAAAGTGAAGGCCAGAACACATTATCTTTCAAGCATATTTCAGAATCCATTCAAGAAATAATAGCATTTCTTTTAGAAAGAGAAAGAAGTTGTATAATTCCTTAATTTTGTAGATTGCTTTGTTAAGAGAATAAAATGCAAGAAACCTGACCTTGATCGTTTGATGACCTGATATGTTTATCCCACCAGGAACCTCACATGCCTTTTTGATACTAACTTATACTCACCTCTTTCCCCTGTTTATTAATCTCTTTCACCCCCTTCCTGAAAAAGATCATGGCACCACGTGGACCACGGAGCGACTTTTGTGTTGTGGTTGTCACAACATCTGCATATTCGAAAGGAGATGGAATAACACCTGCGGCAACCAACCCACTAATATGGGTCATGTCAGCCAACATAATGGCTTTCTGTTTGTCACAGACCTGTTAACAAATCAAAATTAGAATCGAAGTTTCTCAATGTTTAGTCAAAATTTTCACTAATATATAAAAAAAAAAAAATTATTGTTGGGCAAGAACAAAGGTGTTTACCTTGCGGATGCGTGCGTAGTCATAAAGGTGAGCATAAGCACTGGCACCAGCAACTATAAGTTTTGCTCTGAAAAGCACAGCACTTTTCTCCAACTGCCAACATTTTTATTCATCTAAATCACACCTTTTGAAGAGAATATCAAGTAAAATTTCCAAGAATATGTAGATGAATGTAGAAGGTGTGCAGAGAGCTTTCCATTCCACCTAATCCACAGAGAAAAAAATCTTTGTACAACCTCCAATTACCATGTCACTTATCAGCATAAGATCCCAAATGCATATCTTTAGTTTCTAATAAGTAATAAGAAAACAAAATCTGTACTAAGATTGAACAGAATAGTTACCTGATCATAGTCTATGTAACTTGTACTCTCATTCAATCTATATGGCATTGTCTCAAAGAATATGGACACAACAGATATCTTCTTAGTGTCGGTCTGTATGATGCAAAGAGAGAGTGAAAATTTGAGTTTCACCCACTATAAGCTCCAGTTTAATGGCATCAGAGTAATGTTATGCTTTCTAAGCATAAAATGGAAAATAAAAAACCTATGAGTGGAACAAATATAACCTAGTTCAGCAGAACTAAAAGAATTTATAAGCACCTGATAACCGTGTGAAAGATGCCCACCATGTGGTAGATCAAGTGCCATAATTCTCTCATGAGGTTTCAATAATGCTGTATAAACTTGAAAGTGGGCAGGGGATCCAGACAGTGACTGCACATTGACTGCAATAACGACAAAAATACCAAATATCAAATAGAAATTTGAAATTAATCTTAATACCCCATATTAAAGATCCATCATTAGGAGAAATATAAACATGTTCTGTTTCCAAGAAAACAACCATAATGTACATGTAAAAGGGAAAAATGTGTTAATACACTTACCTCGTTAGTTGTGAATATAAAAAAAATTCCTGTCAAACAGAAAAATGAAAAACAAACAAAAGTTGTAAGAGGTATGAACAATATTGTAGAAGAAAAAGTAAGGTAGCAAAATATTATCATGAATCATGATGTAGTCCAAGACAGAACGGGAGGAAGAAGAGAACATGATAACTTCTTAGTTGGTGCTTCCAGCACTAAAAGAATGGTTACATAATAAGCCCAATGAATGAAGTAAAATTCACTCAAGCATAAAAACAAACACCTGGTCAGCAGAAACAACATAACCAACATAAAACAATGAGTAATTACCTTCTAAATCTCTTATTCTTGACATCATCAAATCCTACCCAAATCTAAGTTCTTGAGAACCCTGAATTATCTGAAAGCAAAAAATTAACCAATACCACAGGAAATAACGGTTGAGAACTGGGATAAACAAAATATATTTTAGTAATTAATAATATTGGGGATTGGACTAACATAAGAAGAAAAAGGAAGAAGAATATTACCTTAGGAAATACCAGTAATTTGAAGTAGAGGGAACTGCAAAAACAAACGGAATTAAATAAAAAATCAAAAGGAATAAAAGACAAAACAAACATTCAAAGGAGAGAAATAGAGGAAAATGTAGAAAATGGTAATAATGTCAGAAATATTAACCTAGAGAAGAGGGAGCTGCAAATGGAAAATCAAATGAGGAAAAAGAATGGGGAGAATGGGGAACCATTGAAATATTATATCAACAACTTTTTGGTTCATTACTCAAAAGAAAAGCAAGTTTGGATTGTGATTTCTCACTTTCCCAACTACAACTTGCAACTTCCAACCACCAAACTAATTTTCTAACTGTGCTCTGCAAAAGTTAAGCACCAAGATTACACATTACCAATCCATAGTGAACATCATGAGTAGGTAACATTAGCAAAGAGACCAAGAAAGCAGGGGAGCTACAACAACACCAACAATATCCAATTAATTTGGTTATTTCATTGGAATTATAAGACATACAAACTTGTTTCTATAGCATTCCATACCAACTATCAAACTTAAGGAAACTACATGCAGCAATACCACAATGAAAATGAAATCAACACCAACGGTCCAAGACAACACGTGCCAACAACTTCAGCAACAATAGACACATGCAAATTCATCAACACCAAAACAAAGGCAAAACAACACGTGCACAATCAGGGGCTCACCCTTTTCCTCGAAGAAGAAGACATGATGACAAACCTGCAAAAACCAAGAACCAACAACAGAAATCACAAACTGGAACTGATAAAACGAAATCAAATGCAAAATACAACAAAATAAATGACATGCAGCTAACTTACTAAAACCAAATACAACAACAACAAAAAATGACAGAGCTTACTCTTCAAGAAACTGTCAGAAAGAGCTAAATTAGCAACATGCAAAACAAAAAAACAAAATAAAGGAATTAAATCGAAATAGAAAACAACAAATGCAGTAAAGCAAAAGATCTCTGAATAACAAACAATGCAATAAGGAAAAAAAAGGTAAGAAATAGAACAAAGAAAACAAATTGATGAAGAAACGACCAAAAAATTGAGTATAAAATAAAGCATGTAATTACCAAAGGAAAAAAGCAGAGAGAACCGGAATGGAATTGAAGAGAAAATCAGAGAAGAAAAAGAGCATAAAATGAAAAAAATTATAAAAACCCATCGAATTTCAACCAAGGGAAAATTGAGAGTGAAATTATTTTACCCATCAATTAGTTCTGCTTCCTCTTCTCCACGCATCTTCACCTTTGAAAAACCAAAGAAAAAGGAATAATAATAAAAGAAAAACCATTGAAATAGGGAAGAAAAAATTAAGAATCCCTTTCTCCATATATCTTCACCTCTGGGAAAAAAAACTAACGATGCAAGGAGGGAAGAGAAATTCGAGCAAAAACATA
Source organism: Corchorus olitorius (assembly GCA_001974825.2). Classification (NCBI taxonomy): domain Eukaryota; kingdom Viridiplantae; phylum Streptophyta; class Magnoliopsida; order Malvales; family Malvaceae; genus Corchorus; species Corchorus olitorius. Next base: position 23,975 of record AWUE01012275.1, read on the forward strand.
GAATTGCCAGAAAAAAAAATTCAGAGAGAACTGAAGAGGAAAGGAGAAGCGGCGCAAAAAAAAAAGAGAAAACTAATGAGGAAAGAAAGAAACAGAGTTTAAATAAGGAACAAAAGCAAGCGATGCAGAGGAAGACCAAAGTAACCTAAAGAAAACCCTGGAATTACCCATTCACATGCCCTTAACTACCCAATTTAGCCTAAATCAAAATAAATCAAAATTATTTAGAAATCAAGAAAAGAGGGTAATGGAGACTTTCGGGGTTCACAAATTATAAGTGTTTTAGATGTTCATGGGCATCCTATCATGAGGAGTTAAGCTCTTTGCTTTATCTTATGTGAAAAGTTCATGAACATAGTTTACAATTGTTTTAACATAATTTTCCTTCTTCGCGTCTAGATCTTGATCTGACTTTCTGATCTGAGTCATCTAATTGATTTGGAAATTCAAACTAGAGTTGTTCAAGGGGCGGGCTATCCGTCCAAGCCCGTAAGCCTGCCCGATATTTTAAAGGGCTTGGACAAGAATTTTAAGCTCATTGGATGGGTTTGAACAAAAATATCAAGCCCGTTTATTAAATGGGTCGGGCTTGGGTATAAGAGCAAAAACCCAAACCCGGCCCGGACCCGGCTCGATTAAGGAAATATGCTTGTTTTTATTTTTAATTTGTTGATATATAATATATATTAAATATAATTTATACGTACACGTATCTTAAATAAGAAAAAGATGAATAATATATGTAGAATATATTATTATCAATAAAAATAGTATATTATAGGTAGTATATATCATATTTTATATTTACAATTATATTTATATAATTCGTTAATGTAATTTAATTCTTAAAATAATTATTAAAAAATATTAGACGGGCCTTGGTCTAAGTATTTGATAAATGGGTCGGGCTTGGACAAAAGTTTGAGGCCCGTTTTATAAATGGGCCGGGCCTGGGCAACACTAATGGCCTTAATCTCAAGGCTAGGATCGGCCCGAATCCGACCAATCCAACCCATGAACAGGTCTAATTCAAACCTTCTTCATAATTAGTCTTCGGCATATGTGGCATATTCTCGTTTTATATTGTTTTCAACATAAAGCTTTCAGCAAAGACAAAAAGATGAGTGATCTGAAAAACCCCTTAATTGATACATATATCACAAAGTAAACCCATCTCAGTTTAAGGTGAACGATCTCCAATCTACTGGAAACTTGAAAAATGCAAACTGACTAAAAAAATTGAACTAATTCAAACACCCAAGATCAGAAGATATGGAAACTTCTAACCCAATAGATTAACGGATCTGATAGACTTAATTTTAAAAAATAAAAAGAAAACGAAAATAGCACAAATTATATGAAAAAAACAACAAAAAATTAAAGAAGACTAACGAGAAGAGGGAGGGAAAGGGGAGAGGTTTTTTTTTTTGGCACAAAGATAGCGGAAAGGGAGGGAGGTTAGATAAATTAATATGTTGTTTTTTTATAATAAGAATTGGTTTATTAGTCTTTTTATACCTTGAACTATGAGGTTAAGGACAATTTGACCGCTAAACCAAAATCAGAACAATTTGTCCCTATTGTCCTGAATTTGAGAAATTCAGGAGGACAAGTCTTGAATTTTGAAATTCATGGGACAAGTTGTCATAATTTGAAGTTTAAGGAGCAAAATATCCTTAACGTAATAGTACATGGGGGCAACTAAGCTATTCTTTTTTTTTGCCAGAAGCCATTTTTTAACATAACAAACATGAATCCGGGTTAAATATCCATTTACAAGTTCCATGAAATAAAAATGATGATCCGGCTAATGGTTATGTAGAGTTTGCTAACTTATTTTTTACTTTTACATATTATCCCACATTTAAGGACACGAGTCAATTCCTTTAAGGATTTAGGACTATCTTTTGGTGTAACTTTTCAAATACATATTATCCATCAATTAGTGTTTGTGAAGGCTTGAGGCCAAATACATTTCACCACTAATTCAAATGCTTACTACTCACATTGACCTAATTAATTCATTTTTTTAGTACTAATGTTCTTAATTAGTACAAGCGGATCGGTCCACGCTGCCGCATCGGGCGTTCAGCAATCTACTTCTTTGAACAATTTTCTATTCGAATTAAATTGTTTGATACGTAGGAAATTTCAAAAGTACTATGATTTTAAATGTGTTGCATCTTTAAAAGGCTATATTATTAACATCAAGCATATGCCCTAAAGTTAGCAATAAATAGTAAATATTAGTTTGTACATGGACATGTGCAATAGCTTCAATTTTGTTTCCTCCTCTAAAGTGTGTAGCACTTAAACAAAAACTAAGTTTACTCTTTTCTTCATATGGAAATGAAAGGTTTGAAGAGAGGTTACAATTCTAGATAATTAAGGGGGATATGATTTATTATAACATTTATGTGAAAGGAAAGGATAATTACAAAAAAGGGTTCAAGGGCAAGAACTGCCTAGAAACTAACCTAGGGTCTTCTTAGTAATTTGGCAAATGAGAAAAGACAGAAAAGGACAAAAAAAAGTTCAAATGGAGCCTCCTCATCGATCCTCAAAAGGGGCCTTTGGTAAATTCCCCGAGTCTTCAAATACTATTTAGTATTTAGTATATATATATATATATATATATATATATAGTACTTTTTCTTCTTTAAAAAAAAGTTCATTGCCCATAACCAAATGCAGGTAAAAGATCTTATTTAGATTCCTTTATATTTATGTTCCAACATTTATTCATTAATATATGTACTTGTTTATACATCAATTTACATTTGAGGGTAAATTGGTATTCACATGATTTATATCAAGATAAGTGGTCAAGATTTGATTACAAATCCTGAATAAACTTAGTTTCTGCACCACCCTAGTTCTGATAGAATTAGGAAAATCTTGTAATTAATTAATTTAGGCTGAAATTATTAATAAATAACAATAATTTTCGAAATTATTATTATTATTATCCATATATATGCCGCCCTGTATCAAGGGAGGAGGCAGAAAATCAATTAAAGGAGGCAGTTTCCTTCAATGTTGTTGTCAGCTAGGGAGGCAAGTAGTAAAAAGGGAAGTTATATGCCATCTACCCATAAGATGGAAAATATCTCATGAACTTACATAGCAAGGCCCAAAGTCGTCTCCTATGTAGAGGAGAGGCCGCCCTCTTCCCTCAGAAGAATTATTTTCATCCTCCTGTAGGAAGAAGGCAGAGAGCTAAAGTCTGTCAGCAAGAGAAACACCTATTTACCTAAGAGAGGCATGAGATTTTCAACCTCACACCTCCTCAACATAGTCGACCAAGTATAAGGAAGAAATAACCTAGCCCTTTCCCTCTCCCCGGGAGGCAAAACTACAACTTTTACATTTTGTTCAATTAAGGACAAAATGACAAATTGATTAATTGAGAAGGCTAGAGGCTGCAATTTCTACCAAGGAGCATACCATGATGATCCTTGAACTATGTAGATCATCTTGGTAAAATTTCACCTTATTCTGACATCGGTGTTAAAACTTATGCACGATTTTCAATTAAGGACAATTTGGGGAGTGAAACCAAGTTCACCATGAAGGAGAGCTCGAATTCACTTGGAATTTATTCCATATTCTTATGGAGATAATCTAAGCCTACTGGTGAAATTTTGGATTATTCCGACTTCGTTTGCAACCTTTGCATTCTTTTCAATTAAGGACAAATGACTTTGTCACTCCGGTTTAAGCCATTTTCTTAAATAAGTGTTATTTTCATGATTCGAAGAGCAAAATATGACTAAGTATGAAGAATTTCGTGGCCTTGATGATCAAAGTCCAAGCCCTGATGTCAGAAGGCCACTTCTTAGTCAAATTAGTTGATTTCAGCATAGAGGAAGCAACGAAGGCATGCTGAAGTGTGATAAAAAGAAGAAAATCGTTCATCACCTATCCAGGAGAAGGATTTCCATCTCCCATCTAGAGGAATGATGTCCTTGGCATCCTCTCTTCCCTCTCCCCAGTAGTTGGAAGCAATCAGAAGAAGAAGGAAGTTTCACTGCACCTTCCTGGGAGCTGTCATCTACCTAGGAGGAGGAATTCGCCTTCTTCAGCAAGTCAAGCCCATTAAATGCAAGGTCCATGCCGCCCCCTATATAAAGGGAGCCATTCTAAGGCTTCAGGCAGATTCCACATCTCAAAACATTTCCCAGAGAAATCACTCATCTAAAAAACCAGCTCCTGAAGCTACAAACTTACTTCGCGTAAAAAACCAAGCTCCGTACTTATTTTCTCTCTGGCTCTGCGCCATTTTCCCTTTGTTCATCACGAGTTCAACTCGTTCATCATATTTTCCTTGTTTAGATCTTGGATATTCAAACACTCTTTTAGTGTTATTCTCTTGTTTCAATCTTGTCTCCGGACACAAAAACATTGTACACGTGTTTCTTTTTCATAAATAACAATCAAATTGTTATTTTCTTTCAATTTCAATCAAGAACAGATCTCAGAAATCTCACAGATCTGATCCAGTTAGAAAAGTAGAGGAAGGCCCAGTTATAGAGAATAGTTTGTTGTGGATCCAATGATTTAAATGTTCCGGTGTGACTTTGATCCAGTCCCCACAATCGCTCTGATATTTTAATTTGCTGCTCCGCGCACCAGATCTAATTTTTACAACCTTTTTGTCAATTTCAGCAAATTGACTGGTACGCCCCTATGCTGTCATAAAGGATTGTCCGTGAAAACCAAATACAGGTAAAATATCTTGTATAGATTCCTTTATATTTATGTTCCAACATTTATTCATTAATATATGTACCATATATATATGTCTATAATACTATACTAATCAAAATTTAAAATTATTTAGTTTGAAAAAAAAAAAAGAAGTTAAGAAGAAATTACGATAAGCAAGAGGAGTGAACGGAAATTATTATCTTCATTAAAATAGAATAAAATGTTGTCATGAAAAACAAAACGGCAGCTCATATGAACCTTTGTTGGAAACAATAATGCAATTATAAATATAAATACTATATGTAAAGAAGAGGAAAGACGAAGAGTGGTGACAGGGAAAGTGATGAATTCCATAACACAGAAACAGAAACAAACTGAAAGAGGAAATTGCGTTGGGTGTAGAGCAATGAAAAGTGAAAACCAATTTAATCTGATCTGCATACTTTTACTGCTTTTGGCAGTTGACAGATGAAGGATGAAAGCAAAGCAGAAAAAGCCTTAAAATCCCTTTTGCTGCCATTGGATTTCATTTCTCCATGCACCAATCAACAAAGAGCTCAAACCAAGACCCCCTTCACGTCAACTGAATTCCACCTGCCCTGCCACCCACGCTCCCCACCACACCATATCTATCTACATTTTAATATTTGACACTCCCCTTTGTTATAATTACATAAACTGCCACTCAACATATAATTCACTTCACTTGTATATTACTCTATGTTTGCCAAACTTACCATATAATATAATTATTAATGCTACCTACCTAGTACTTTTCATGCAACATGTGAACCCTCCACTCCACGTTCTTCTTTCCTTCTTTTTCTTTGGCCTAGCATGCAAGATGCTATGCATTTGTTTGTGAAATGAAGTGGAGCTTGTTATTTTTGTATATATATATGATCAATTGGGGAAGTAATTGCCGTATGGCCTTAATTTTCATCATATCGTGAATAACACTTGTGTCATTCATATTATATATACTTCTACTTTTGTAATGATAAGTGATGGTCTTAAGAATGATCTTATACAACGGGTCTATGAAATTATTACATAATAACGTATGTGATGTGATATAATTATAATCAATAATTTATTTTAAAATCACAAGTAGTAATATCATAAAACGAAATTTGATTTTTTTTAAAATTTTTTGAGACTAAACCTTCAAAATTTGTGACAATTTTTTTATCACATCTCATTTTTTTTGTTCCAATTCTTTTTTGTCTAATATCACGTCTCAATTTTGCAGGATTCGTTAGGGTCATTTCCTACTTTTTTCAACTTTACATACATTAAAATTTTGCATCAAATGCAAAATGGGAGTGAATCAGAAGAAATAACTTATACTATATATATATATATATAGTATTATACAGTGTTATGAATATGTTTATACCTCAATTTACAATTAAGGGTAAATTGGTCTTTACATGATTTATATCAAGATTAATGGTCAAGATTTGATTACAAATACTAAAGAAACTTAGTTTCTGCACCACCCTAGTTCTAATTATTAATTAAGGCTGAAATTATTAATAAATAATAATAATTTCGAAATTATTATTATTATTTCCATATATGCCGCCCAAAAATAAGGTGACTGGCAGAGAAAATCAATCGGAAGCAGTTTCCTTTGATATTGCTGCCTACTAGGGAGGCAAACAAGTAAAAAAGGAAAATTGCTTGTCATCTGCCCATGAAATGAAAAATACCTCATGGACTCACATAGCAAGACCCAAGTTGTCTCCCATGTAGAGGAGAGGCTGCCCTCTGCCCTGCTGAGAGATATTTTTCTCTTCCTGCAGGAAGGAGGCAGAGAGCTAAAGTTTGTCAACAAGAGAAACATCTGCCTACGTGAGAGAGGTATGAGATTTTCAACCTCACACCTCCTTAACATAGTCGACCTAGCATAGTGGAGAAATCGCCTAGCCCTTTTCCCCTCCCCGGGAGGCGAAACTGCAACTTGTATTTTGTTCAATTAAGGACAAAATGGTAAAATTGACTAATTGGAGAGGCTAGAGGTTGCGATTTCTACCCAGGAGCATACCATGATGATCCTTGAGCTATGTAGATCATCTTGGTAAATTTTTATCCTATTCTGACATCGGAGTAAAAACTTATGCCCGGTTTTCAGTTAAGGACGTTTTGGGGAGTGAAAGCAAGTTCACCATGAAGGAGAGCTCGAATTCACTTGACATTTTTCCATAGTCTTATGGAGATAATCTAAGCCTACTTGTGAAATTTTGGCTCATTTTGAGATCGTTTGCAACTTTTGCATTCTTTTCAGTTAAGGACATATGGCTTTGTCACCCCGGTTTAAGCCATTTTCTTTATTAATTATTATTTTCGTGATTTAAAGAGCTAAATATGGTTAAGTATGAGTAATTTCGTGACTTTGATGATCAAAGTTCAATTCATGATGTCAATTGGCCACTACTTAGTCAAAATAGCTAAATTCAGCACAAAAGAAGCAACGAAGGCCTGCTGCAGTGTGATAGGAAGAGGGAAGAATCATCATCAACTACCCAGGAGGAAGATTTCCATCTCCCATCCAAGCAGTGTGGCGCCCTGACATCTATTTTCCCCTCTCCCTAGTAGTTGGAAGCAATCAGAAGGAGAAAGAAACTTCACTGCACCTTCCTAGAAGCTGTCATCTGCATAGGAGGAGAATTTTGCCTTTCTCAGCAAGGAAAGCCCATTAATGCCAAAGCCCATGCCGCCCCCTATATAAAGGGAGGCTATTCTCAGGTTTTAGGCAGATATCACCCATCTCAAAAACCAGTTTCTACAGCTACAAACTTGCTCCGCGCAAAAAACCAAGCTCCGGGCTTATTTTCTCTCTGACTCTGCGTTATTTTCCCCTTGTTCATCACAGGTTCTTACTCGTTCTTCATATTTTTCTTGCTTAGATCTTGTCTCAGGACATTCAAACACTCTTTTAGTGTTTTTCTCTTGTTTCAATCTTGTCTCCGGACATAAAAACACTGTACACGTGTTTCTCTTTCAGAAATAACAAATCAAACTGTTATTTTCTTTTCAATTTCAATTACAACCAAAGCAGATCTCCCAGATCTGATTCAGTTAGAGGAAGGCCCAGTTATGATATACAATTGTTTGTGGATCCAATGATTTAAATGTTTCGGTGTGACTTTGATCCAGTCCCCATAATCGCTCTTATCTAGTCCCCACAATCGCTCTGATCTTTTAATCTGCTGCTCCGCGCTCCAGATCCAGTTTTTACAACCTCTTTGTCAATTTCAGCAAATTGACTGGCACGCCCTTATGGTGTCATAAAGAATTCTCTGCGAAAACTCTAGCAAGAGATTTTTGGCGCAACAGAATCTTACATTGAATATAATTTGTATGATACATAACTTAATAAAAATAAAATAAAATCGAATTATTTGATTATTTGAGTTTGTTTATTTGAACAATTCGTTTTCATTGCGGAACTGATTGATTTTCTTCCATTTCAATCGCCTAATGGGAAAGGTTATTTTAATTTATGTTGATATAATATTTTTTTTGGCAAAAAAAAAAGGACCATTTCTCGATTTGTGCGTGTCATCCTTGCGTGTCTCGATATGTTAATATAATATTTGTATTGCTTATATATATATATATATATATATATATATATACTACATACACTACATATTATTTGAAACACCCAATAAAATTACTAAACGCCCCTTTTGAGGATCGATGAGGAGGCTCCATTTAAACTTTTTTTTGTCCTTTTCTGTCTTTTCTCATTTGCCAAATTAGTAAGAAGACCCTAGGTTAGTTTTTAGTCAGTTCTTGCCCTTGAGCCCTTTTTTGTAATTATCTGTTTTCTTTCACACAATAAATGTTATAATAAATCCTATCCCCCTATTTCTACTTAATTATTCCTTCACACAATAAATGTTATAATAAGTTTTATCCCCATATCTCTACTTAATTATTCTACAAAATAAATAATATTTCTTTTTAAGTTAGAACAAAGTTGTTAGATAAGATAGCTAAGGATCATGATTTGAGTTGAGTATTTCGTAATTTACAAAGAATTTTCTATGATTTGAGTTGAGTATTCCTTAATTTACAGAGAATTTTCAAGACTTAGCTAAGGCCTATGCTGTGTGGGAACCCTTTTTAACGATGTCTATTAATGCTATTCAACCCATGAATTACAATTTAAAATTGTAACATTAGTGGGTTAGCAGCATAAACGTTTGAAAGCTCTGATATAAAATTTCTAAGTAAAAATTAAAGCTAAATCTTATACTGATGATATGATCAGTCCATTATAGACAAGACTGTTTTTTGAACAACAAATGGACTTAGTGGCCAGTCCAAAAACATAACAACTAGAGTTTATTTTAATTTGATAACAAAACCGAAGATGGTTAATCATCAAGTTATTGATTTGTTTTTCAATAATGTTAACTAAGCTAAATATGCAATTTGTGAATTTTTAAGAAACCACAAATCATTTGTATCCAGTGATGCAATGTTTTATCAAACAACTAATAACAATTTCTAAATGTCCATATGAAGAAGAGAGTAAACTTAGTTTTTGTTTTAAGTGCTACACACTTTAGAGGAGGAAACAAAATTGAAGCTATTGCAATAGCTTCAATTTTTTTTTTATCTAAAAAAAAAATTTGAAGCTATTGCATCTATCCATGTACAAACTAATATCTATTTATTGCTAACTTTAGGCATATGCTCAATGTTAATAATATCAAACTGAACATTAAAAAGCCGTGAGGCCCGTTTCCTGTTCATTTGTTGCAATCAAATGAACAGAGAAATTGCAATAAAATCAACACTGTGCACCCAATTCGCCAATTGTTGCGTGGCACCTGTTCGATTTTTTGACCCAATAACTTGCTGCAAATCCGACCCGATATCCACATGTGACCCGACTCCTAGGACAAGTTTACCTACCGAGTGCCGACACCCATGTATTCTCTCTTTCTTCTTCCTCCTGCTACTCCATTCCTTGTTCTTATTGTCTTTCTTCAGCCCTTTTCTTTTCTCAGTTTGTTGTTTCATTGATCAAGATTCAATCCACGAAATAAGATAAGGAAGCAGGATTTGTTGGTGGTGCATTCTTCTTCGTGCGTCAATGGGTTGGAAAAGCCTCAGTTTCTTCCCTTCTGTTTTGTTCAAAGGTACTTCAGTTTTCCTTCATTAAGGCGCAGTCTTCCTTCCTTTTGTTGCTGGGTATTGTTTTATCTTTTGTGCTTTGTTTTTCCTTAGCTGAAATTGAATGAGTGGACAATTGTCTAGCTTAAATTAAACTTAATCAATGTTATTTTTTAGCTCAGGAGTAGCTATAAGCTACAAACTTAATGAATGTCCTCAAATTGTAGCATCAATTGAGAATGACATGTTTCGCTTTCCTTCTCCAATGGGTTTTGACGATTTGGCCAGGTAGTTTTGGGTCTGAAATAAAAACATTCGTTGTTTAGGTCAGGCAGTGGCTATAAGTATTTTGGTTAGACTAAAAATAGAACATTGAAAAGTATAAACTTAATAAAATGAATCTTCCCAGGTTTATCCGGAGGGAATGTCCTCAAATTCTAGCATCAGTCACAAATAAGATGTTTCACTTTCCCTCTCCGATGGGATTTGACGATTTGGGCAGGTAGTTTTGAGTCTGAATTAAGTCCCGATTATAATCATTTTGAATATTCGTTTGCAGTTAGGCATATTCTTTAGGTTGTCAAATCTGGAACTTAGAAAATAAAGGAGAAGGCAGCAGCAGTAACTTTGGTCTAGATTGCAGAAATCCGTTGGAAGCTCCAATATTAGTTGTAGTGCCATGATTAATATATAATTATGAAATGCCAATATTAGTGTTATATATATATTATTTTCTAAATATAATAAAAATCATATTACTTATATTTTGGTAAATTGTCCTCCTTGGTGCCATGTAGACTTTAGTACTTATATGCATTGACTGTAAATTAATATATAGGTGGCAACTTTATTTTGAAGTTATCTTATTCCTTAGACCTGTGGTTCAGGTTTTGTCATGATGGTCCTTAGAATATTCTTTCTCACAGATAATGAGAATGTCCACTTAATCTTATGAATAAAAATTGGAAGATATGAAATATGTATGAGCCGCAATTTTTTGCATAGGGCGAGATTAAATAAACTATCATATTCCATAAGCCTGTATTTCAGTCTCTATTATGATATCCCTTTCTCCGATTATTTTTTAAACTATTATTGTAGTTTTACATAGGCTCTCTTCACTAATCAAATTTTCCTTTGTGTTTTGAATATTATGAATGTCCACGTAGTCCGAGTATGGAAGGAGTTGATGTTTAGCATTGTTCTAGGAAATCTTTTGAATCTTTATGCTTGCTGGATTTTGACCTCACTGTTAAATCATGTTTTGCAAACTTTCCTTTAAATGTTTTGGACCTATATCGATGATTACATATTTTGATGATTAAAAAGAGCTGTTTTTGTTTCAATATAATGCTTCACATCATTATATGTGTAACTTTTCCCACCTCACGCATTCAACGACCAAACATGACCAACGTCTTCGAGGATGGGAGATTTTTTTCTCTCTCTCTTCCTTATAGTTGTGCTTATTCTCATTGAAAGTGGTGCTTGCTAGCTTTGTTTTTTCTCCCTCTTGGTCCTTGATTTAGTCAGTTCGAGGCGTGTATTTCTTATAGCCTTATATATAGGAGTGGCATTTCTTATTGGTTGTTGTTCATCAATGGGTATTTTTGTAGTAGTCATTGGGTTCATCCTGTTTAACTTTCCATATGTTATCAATTATGGGATTTAATCTATTAGCTTCTTATTAAGATTCTGTGATCATTTTTTCAAAGTTGAGAGTTTGAAAGTAGTCCTCTAACTCTTGAAGTTTAGACTATCATTTTAAAGTAGGATTTAAGACTTGGAGGCTACTGGGTTGTTAAATGAGGCTATTGAGCAACTATTGCAAGTACTTTCTATAGAGTCATTGACAAAATTTTAAGCCTGCTTTTGCCTAAATTTTGTTACTCATTATTTATATTATTTTATGGATAGCTTATGGTAAATTAATCAGTTTTTGTATGAAGCCACTGTCCTGATTTTTAGTTTAGAAGTTACTACCAAAACTTTTATGATGTATGACATGAGAAAGTTGAGTCAAATTTGACCTCATGTATATCTCTTACCTGTTGAAGTTCTTATATAATTCATTATCATTTTTATATCTATGTATGCTTAAAGTACTCAGCCATATGTCGTCCATGCTGAATACTTTCCATAGCTATGTATATTTGGGATGCTTTCCATATCAAATTCGACCTCATGTATATCTCTTACCTATTGAAGTTCTTATATAATTCATTATCAATTTTATATCTATGTATGTTTAACGTACTCAGCCATATGTCGTCCATGCTTAATGCTTTCCATAGCTATGTATATTTGGGATACTCGGTCATGTCTTTCAAGCAGAATGCTTTCCCTTTTTTATTTTCCAACATTTTCTTTGATTGTCATTTTGTGATTAAACTCATAAGGAGTGAAATATTTTCTTCATTTAAAAGAGTAGATTTTTGGCATCAAGTTGCTCAGGACTGTTGCTTCAATTAAAAATCCATTGCAGAAAAGTGAGCATCGCAAGTAAAAAGACTGAACCGCTATCTATATTTGATTTTACTTCGTGTTATTTTTCCTCTCCTTTTATATTTACTTTTTTAACATGTACTTTTTTTCTTTGGCACTAAGCTTGAAGCAATCTTTCAGGGCTATGAGCTTCACCATCTGTATCGAATCCAGAATGCATTGATGAGAATCATTGAGAACAGCAGCATCTCGGTTTGATCTCACTATTGCACCTCGATCAAGTCATCAAAAATTATCTACCAAAGGTGAAGACAAGCAATGCAATATCTGCTTGGTTTCGAAATGCGATTGATGCAAACATATAGATGGATAGAAACGTTTCCTGCTTCTTCGTGTTTGCATCGTTTGCTTTGTTTTTGCCTCATTGTTTTTCCACTTTTGTGATTTGTTGGTTTATTGTTTTGACGTTTTATATGGCTTAAGGGATGTTCTCGCCTTCACAGTTGTTAAACTAGAGTTTGCAGAGTCTAGACTATGGAACATATACTTACAGTTACAGTTAGCCATGTGTTTGTACAGATGGTCTTCATTTAGTAAGGCTAAGGACAATGTTCTATTTTCCTTTTGGAGAATGGTGGAAGGGGGTGCTTGAGGTTTTGGCTTGATTGGAATAATTTCTTTTTTAATATTTTTTACTAGATTTAAACTTTCGGAAAGTTCAAGGAATGCTTTATAATCGTTATCACAAGCAAGAGCCTGAAAATGCATTAAAAGAATTAGAAAGATTCGGATTAGCTGCTGGCAATAGTTGTCATATTCATTTTGGAATTGACTGAGGAATGGATGATGGTGTGAGGCTCCTTAGACATTAAAAGTAAAAAGAAAAAGGAAAAAAGGGGTTTAGCAATGAAGTTTCCTTGAATACCTTCAAAAATACTTACAGTTACAGTGAGCCATGTGTTTGTACAAATAATCTTCATTTAGTGAGGGTAAGAACAATGTTCTATTTTCCTTTAGGAGAATGGTAGAAGGGGGCTGCTTGAGGTTTTGGCTTTATAGGGATAATTTCTTTTTATTATGTCTTCTCTCTTAGTCGTAATTCCAGTGCTTGAGAGTCAGCTGCAGAAAGTCTCTGATGTGCATAAATCTTTAAAAAATTGACTACCATTCTTCTAAGTTTGTGATGGAAAGGTAATTGCTTCTCAGTTTGAAAGTTGTGTTTCTGTTTTTAATAATTCAGGTGGAAGGGGCAGCACAGTTTGCAATTCAATATTTCGAAAGCACGAGAAATTTCTTGGATGCTGTAAAAGGTTTGCAGCTTTTGAATTTTTAAGCTTCAGTTGATATATGTGATTATATATATATATATATATATATGTGATATGTCATTAATTAATGAGAATCTAAGTGCTTTATCAAAATATTTGTGACATGTGCAAGCTTTGCTTTTTCAAATGCAGCAATGAATCTTATTTTGACAGAGCAAAAATAAAAAATAAAAAAAAACACTTTTTATGCAATTATTTTTGCACTTTCCAGTTGAAACTTCAAACTTCTTACTTCATTATTGATTTGTTTCTGGGTATAAGTAACAATATTTCATATTATATTATTCACCAAGCATTGAAGTTTATGGCGAAGATTAAGTCCCAATTATAAT
>AWUE01012276.1:0-22832 GCA_001974825.2 Corchorus olitorius
AAGTTGAGAAAGAGATAGATCTCTATGAAAAAGAGGATCCAGATATGGGAGCACCAAGTGGTCCGATTGAGAATGGGGGAGCAATTCCTCAAACTCTCGGGGACGATGGGGGCGATTTACCATGAAGTTCATCTATGCCGATAGATGAGGATCCCCAATCTCATTTGCGTAGAAGCAAACGTGGAGGTGTCCCTCGTCGCCGTTTTGAGGTTGAGGGGGAAGCTTTCATGATTGCTCCGCAAGATGAAGCTGAGCCTAAAACGTTCAAAGAGGCTCTATCTTCCTCTACTGTTCAAGAATGGACTAATGCAATGAATGATGAAATGGAGTCAATGAGGACTAACCATGTCTGGGACTTGGTTAACCTACCACCTGGGCGGAAGACTATTGGGAACAAATGGGTTCTCAAAGTTAAACGCAAGGCGGATGGTTCCATTGAAAGATATAAGGCTCGCCTAGTAGCGAAAGGGTACACACAACAAGAAGGTGTGGACTATGAGGAAACCTTCTCACCGGTAGTGAGGTTTTGCCTCAATTCGCTTGATTCTAGCCATAGTTGCAAAATTTTGACTCGGAACTTTACCAGATGGATGTCAAAACTGCATTTCTCAATGGAGAGCTAGATGAGGAGATCTACATGGATCAACCTGAGGGCTTTGTGGCCAAAGGTCAAGAGCGCAAGTCTGCAAGCTCAAGCGATCTATTTATGGCCTAAAGCAATCATCTAGGCAGTGGTATCTTAGATTTCATCAAGCTATTATTCAGAATGGCTTTGAGATGATTGAAGAGGACCATTGCGTGTATGTTAAGAGATCCAAGGGTAGTTTCGTCATTTTGTCATTATACGTTGATGACACACTATTGGCTGGAAATGATATGGAGATGATTGTCACCACTAAGAAGTGGTTGTCCTCAAATTTTGAGATGAAGGACATGGGTGAAGCAAATTATGTGCTCGGAGTTAAGATCCTAAGGGATCGTTCAAAGAGGCTTCTTGGTTTGTCTCAAGAGACGTACATAAAAAAGATCCTTGAACGATTTCAGATGCAAAATTGCAAACCCATAGGCACTCATATCGCAAAAGGTGAGACTTTAAGTCTTCAAATGACTCCAAAGACATCTGATAAACAGAAACAGATGGCTCGTGTTACATATTCTAGTGTTATTGGTAGTCTTATGTACGCTATGATGTGCACTAGGCCAGATATCAGCTTTGTTGTTGGTTTGGTTAGCAGATTCCAATCTAACCCTGGGCTTGCTCATTGGAAAGCAGTGAAGAGGATATTGTGCTATCTTAAGGGAACTGCTGATTACATGCTATGTTATCGCGGTTCAAACTTAAACCTAATGGCTATACTGATGCTGATTGGGTTGGTGATTTAGATGAGCACAAATCAACTTCGGGATACACATTCTTGCTCAATGGTGGTGCTATTACTTGGAGCAGCAAGAAACAGTCTTGCATTGTTTTATCCACTATGGAGGCAGAATTCATAGCGTGCTCTGCAGCTGCACAAGAAGCTGTTTGGCTAAAGCGATTTCTTGGGAGTTTAGGAGTACCCAGCGCCTTAAAACCAGTGACCATTCATTGTGATAGCATGGCTGCAATCGCTTATACCAAGGATCCAAAGTATCATGGTAGAACCAAACACATTGATATGAGGAACAACTACATTAGGGATTTGATAGCACAAAAGGAAGTGATCTTAGAACATATATCCACTAGTCATATGGTTTTTGATCCCTTAACTAAGCCTATTCCTAGGGACGCTTATGTGACTCATGTAAAGTCTTTAGGATTTCGTCGATGGTGATTATGTTGTTTTGATCATTTATGTTGAACTCTTTGTTTTTTGGATATTAATAAAAGTCATGCATTTATTCTATGATGAATTGTTTGCACACAAGATTTAGGAATATGTCAACAGGCTTTAGATTGGCTCACTCACATGAGCAATCGCCTTTGGCGCCTATGAGGGGTGAGCAAAGATGAGACACAAGCTAATAGCACTTTTTGTAGAGCGGCAAGAGCATAATTAAAATAGTCGCCTTGGTTGAGCCAAGATGAGGTCAATATAGTAATGATTGACTAAAGGACCGAAAATAGGATTGACCCACAATCCATTTAGCCTGTAAAGTAAGCCAGATGTGAGATCTAATTTGGCGCCTAAGAAAGCGAGCAAATAGGATACTCAGGTTAGGCGCTAAAGGAGCGACTAGACTAAGATCTGTACAGTGTTGAGTTTGACATACGCTCTTATTAGAGAAAAGAGACACTCCACTGTAGCATGTATTTCATACTACATGTGCTCTTACGACCTATATAGGAGGTGGAAGAATGAATCCCTGCTTCTTCACCATGTGAGTCCTATGAAGGTTTAGATAAACCTTGCATTGTGCCCTTAGTGACCTTTGACTATGTTATAAGGTGTGGAATGGATGTTTGCTACTTTGGTATGTTACCTAAGACCATGGATGATTCGGTTCTACGGGGCATTACTGGGAAAGCAGTCTGTTTCAAACCAAGTGACATGCGGGCAAGAGGGAAGACAATTTGAATCACGTCATGCACTATATTCAAGGTCGACCCATTATGTCGCTTTTGAGAGCTTTGACATAATGTGAATATATGTTGCAACATTAGGAAAGATTGATTTGTATGCTCATTGAGGGATTTTGAGATACTCAATCTGATGTGATTAAATTGGTCTAGGGTACATGAGACACTAAATTTCTTTATAAAAGGGTAGATGTCTCTATGCTGACTCTAACGAGTTCCTAGTATAGAGCTCCCGAAATTCAAGGTGTACTCAGTGGTCGCACGGTTCATTAACCTGTATGAACTTGGCATTGGGATGGTTGAGAAGGCTTTATGATGGCTCGCCCATCATGTGTGAGTGGGAGATGTTGGACATTTGGGTTTTACACCCATGATGGCCCAGCCCAACAAAGGAATTATCTTGGTAATTTAATTAAGATTAAATTAACAAGATAATTAGAAATAATTAGAGATAATTTCTGAATAAAATTCCTTGGGAATTATATCAGAAATGATCTAGCTAGTATTCAAGTGGAATACAATCACTCACATATAAGAGAGAAAAATAAAACTACGTAAGTTTAATTCTCTCAATTTTTCCATCAGAAAGTTAGAACTTTCTACAAAACTTCTCCCTCCATTGTCAAGCAAAAGGGTTTTTGCACTGTGAAAAGTGAGGTTTCTGCTCATCCCTGTAGCAGAAGTTCACCACGAGTATCGAAGATCAAGAAACACCGTAATTAACCCACCAAGATCCTGGTTTGATTTCTTTCGCTTCCGCAAATTATTTCTTAACATGATTAATGATTTTGATCCATGCTTTGATTGCTATGCTCCATATATCATGTTAATCCTACAACTTAATAGCAGCGCGGGGTGTGCCAGTCATTAAAATGACAAAGAGGTTGTAGAAACATTGTGGTGGTGCACGTAGCACAAGAAAATATATCAGAGTGAGTGAATTGCGGGAACTGGATCAAAGTCACACCAGAGTATTTAAATCATTGATCCCAAATTGACTCTCAAAAGTAAAACGTTTCAAAAGATTTCTTGCTAAAAAGAGAGATTAAAATAACAAGTTGATTGTTATTCATATGGAAAAACAAGTGATAAATGTTTTAACGTCCTGAGACGAGATTGAAAGAGAAGAAAAACTCGCGTAGAGTTGATTTAACGTCATGAGACGAGATTAAAATAGAGAAATATTGAAGAACGAGGATGGCTCGTGTTGAAAAAAGATAGATTTTGCAGGGTTGTTCCAGAAAGTGGCGCAAGGTCAGAGAGAAAATAAGCGCGGAGCTTAGTTTTTTGCATGGAGCAAGTTTGTGGCTGTAGAAGTGTGTTGAAAACTGAAGGGGGAGGTACCTTTATATACGGGGCGGCATATGCTTGGTAACATAGCCGACGGTTGGCTCCAAACTTGCTGACTAAATATTTGTTGTAATCTTACTTGACTTGCTTGATTGATTTCCTTCTCCGACGATTCAAGGAACCTTCCTGGAAGCTACTGAGGGATTCTAACATGACTTTCAACACTGACTGTCATCCAGGACTTGATTAAAATCGACCAACGCATATTTTGACCATCTTGGCGCAGTCTCCATCATCCTTGGCGCAATCCATCTTGACCCGGGTTTCGGTCGTTTTGCGCTGTAACTTGATTTACTAACAAAGTAGCCTTAACGATCCTAACTTCGAACATGAATCTTTAGGCCATGAAATTGATCATAATCTAACCATTCTTGGCCCTTAGTTCGATCAAAACTGAGATTGGATTCAAAAATGACTAAACTGGGGTGGAAAGTCATATGTCCTTAATTGAAAGAATTGAAAAAGTTATCAAAAAATGGTCAAAATAGGCTAAGCACGAAATTGACTTGCCCTTAACCATAAAATGACATTACTAACATGACTTCATGCAAATGATGTCATATCGAGCTCCAATTTGACTTATTCCGAGCAGGTGTCCTTAATTGAAAACCGCGGAAAAGTTACGACTGATGTCGGATTAAGCCCAAATTTCACCAGTAAGGTTTGAATACCATTAGAAGACCACGGGAAAAGTTCTGGTTGAAATTGGTGTGTTCTTCATGGTGAAATTGGTTTCACACCCCAAACCGTCCTTCATTGACAACCGTGAATAACTTTTTCATCTTAGGTCATAATGAGATGAATTTTTACCAGAATGATCTATGGAAGTCAAGGATCATAATGGTATGTCGCTTATTGAACTCGGACCACCCTAGCCCTCTCAATTTCATCAATTTCGCTTTTGTCCTTAATTGAACAAAATACAAAGTTGGATTTTTAGGCCAAATTCGATGATGATCAAATTAGGGCATGGGCGGTTGGGACTAGATCTTTAATGTGTCAAACAACATGCCACATATCTAAATTAGACATGGCATTAAGTGTTTTCATGAAATTAGGAATGGTCGTCATATAAAAATCAAGTCTCTGTTGAACTTGAAAATTATGTAAGATGACTTTAATTCTTTTCTGACCATCATTATTGAGCTAATAATAATTATGAAAATTATTATTCAATAATTATTCCTAATTTTTGGCCCAATATTAGGAAATTAGGAAAATAAAATTATTTTCCCAATTGATTTATGATTATGGTGGCACCAAATCCGACCTAGTTTAGGATTTTAGATTAAATCTGAGTCACTCATCTTGTTCTAACATTATCAAGGACATATTTACCCTCAAGTGTAAATTGAGGTATCAACAGATTTAGAGAAATACTCACCAAAAAATGTTGTGCAATGTTTGAGCATTCTTTGGCTGAAATTGTCAAATATAAATGCACTAGTTTGTGACCCATGCGATTGCACGGGCTGATGATTATATATATAATAAATAATAAATTTTGAGAAAATAATGCATATTAAATTTTTTTAAAATGCATATATACATATAAATAAATGATAGAGTATGAATTAAAATTCTTGGTAACATTACAAATTAAGTATATATATGTAAATATATTACGATCATGAAGTTATATATTTATGGGAATTAAATTAATTATGTATATCTACTTAAAAAATATAGTTGAGTATAACAAAGATAAAATTTACAAATTATGTATTAACAAAATTTATGCATATATATAATAAAAAAAAATTCAATTCGATTTAGGTAATTTATTAAGGGTAATTATTTGATACACCGGCGATGTAAATTTTGGACTCCACAAGCGGGTTGTGGAGTTGACACATGTCCATTTTTTTAATTAATTAAGTTTTAAATATTTCAATCTAGTCCCTAAAGGACACATGTCACCCTTCAGGACCCGCATGTGTAGTCTGCTAAATTCCACTGACAGTGTATTGTATATTTAGCCATTTATTAAATGAATCTTTTTTTAGTAAGTTTTTTATTCTTGATTAAGAGAAAAAATGATCTCATAAAATGAATTGTATATAGTTTAGAGTGTTTAAATGAAAATGTAAAGTTTAGGGAGGGAATGCATTTTTTTTTCAAGAATACTGTATGCTTCATAATGAGTTAAAAAACAATAACTCAGCTCACATCCAAGAAAACAATTTTGAAATTGTTTAATCTACTCTCAACATGATTAAAGACCGATAAGAGGAAAACCTAATTTGCTAGAATTCATTTTTGTGCATCTCCTCCTATGCGGAAGTACAATAGAAATTCTCTGTCCATCTCATTACTTAACTGAGAGCTGATGTAGCTTCAATGACAAAGAAATACTATATATATGAAATTAATCCTTCCAACATAATTCAAATTCCACCTTTTTCTTTTCTTTTTATTGAAAGCATAAAAAAATTCAATTTTTCCAAGAAAAAAATATAATATGACTGATAAATCATATATATATAGTTTAAAAAATGGAGTGGAATTTAATTAAGAGGCATAATTATAAAGCACAAATTTTTGATAAAGAACAAATATAAAAGAAATTTAAAATATCCAAATAGTGAACGTAGAAATATTAAAAATTGTTTATTAACTAAAACAAAAATCACATACCTGAAGTCTGTGTAAAATTGGAATGTTTAGCAAGTACCGATATATATGAGAAAATTAAAAAAACATATATAAATATTTACAAAATCGTTTCATTACCTAATATTAAATGAATTTTCCCTCATCATTTTGAATGAAAGTTCCCATCTAATGAAACTTGATTTTAAAAATCACCAACTTAATCAAATATTTAAATATCCTTAAATTTGAATTGAGTGGATAATGAACACAGTATATATATATATATATATATATAATAGCAAAATGATTAATTCTTTTTTTAAATGTTCTTTTGAATTTATCCATTTCGCTGTATGAATATATATAAGAATATATATGTTGACATTTATTGGGTTTGTTGCTTGATTAATCTAAAAATTACTATGAGAGTTTGGAAACTGCATTGAAATATTTCTTATGTTGATTTATATGATTTCAACAAAAAACTGGGTTTCAAACAGATTTTGAGCTTATTGTAGTATTTCTTTTTTTTAATTACGGTTTAGATTTTTTCTAAATAAATGGATAATTTTTGTTTCTTGTTAGCATCAATTTTATAAATTACTATGAGTTGATTATATTTTCTGAAATAACTATTTTTTCCGAGATAAATGAACAAATTTCAGATTCAATATCTTTTGAATTATCATCTAGTTAAAATTAAAAATAAATTTTAAATTTATATATTTTAAATTTCAAATTTTATAAATGGATTTTAATATTTAAATTGGAATAATTGTTTGAATAAAATTACTTGGTATTTGTTAGTATCTAAAATCAAGGAAAAATCCTACATGTCATGTGAATAGCCTATCCACATAAGCATCCACATAAGCATTTTCTCTCATGCTTCCTATGATTCTCTTATAGAATATATATATGATGAGCATAATTGTTTTTTTTTTTTTTGAAATCATGCATATGCATAACTGTTTTTACAATTAAATTTTCTACTTAATCTTTTGGGTCTCTTTTCTGGTCAAAAAAAAAATTCTTTGGGGTCTCTTCTCTCTTTTGGGCTTTGAACATATTTTGGGGCATTGTGGTTTATTGGTCCTCATGCATTTCTTGCCCATTTTAGGCTAATTACTCAAATAAGGGCCTAACGTTTATCAAAATGCTCAAATAAGGGCCCGATCTTTTAATTTGGCCAAATAAGGACCTAATGTTATTGAAAATGCTCAAATAAGGGCCCGATCTTTTAATTTGGCCAAATAAGGGCCTAACATTTGCCAAAATGCTCAAATAAGGGCTTGACATCAGTTTGGATGACACGTGAAAATTTTCGATGCCAGGCCCCTATTTGAGCATTTTGGAAAACGTTAGACCCTTATTTGGCCAAATTAAAAGACCGGGCCCTTATTTGAGCATTTTGGCAAACGTTAGGCCCTTATTTGGCCAATTAAAAGATCAGGCCCTTATTTGAGCATTTTAACAAACGTTAGGCCCTTATTTGAGCAATTAGCCCCCATTTTAATATTTAGTTTGGTACTTTGGTTTTACTAAAAGAAAAAGTTTGGTACTTTGGTTTATTTGTGATTGGTTGTTTCAAGTATTATAAAATTAGGAGAATTATCATAAAGTGTAATAAGAATAAGGGTGTCCATTAATCGGTTAGAACCGACCTAACCAACTGAAACCGTTGCTTGTAGGCCATGGCGGGTCGGTTAAACGGTTGAGGTCGGTTACGGCGGTCCTAACCGAAAATGGGTGATGGTAAATGGTCGGTTTTTGGTTGGGATTTTTTTCTTTAAAAACCGACCGAAACTGACCGACTATAATATATAATATAATTTTAAAAATATTATATATATTATTATTAAAAATTCAGAAATAATAATATTATATCGAAAATATATATACACCCTAAAATTTTTTAAAAAAAAACCCCTCAGATTACACTTTCCTCTCTCTCTCATCAGATTTCTTCTTCTCTCTCTTCTCTTCGAAACCTTCTTCCCCTTTTCATTTTCGAACGAAATTTTCGATCGAAGGCATCCTTAGTGTTTTCGATCGAAAATTATATCTGGTAAACTCCTTTCATCATTGCGATCAAAACCTAGTGCAATTTCTCTGTTTACAATTGGAAATTCGAAAATCCCCAAATTTCGCATTTATAAACCCTAGTTCTAGCTTTTCGAATTCAAAGGTAATTTGCTTTGGATTTTGTTTTTAATCTCTAATCTAGTAAATTTAATATGTTTTTGATTTCATTTGTTTAGGGTTTGATTGAAATCGATACTGATTTAGTAATTTTCCTATGTTTCAATATTAACATAATGCTTGAAGGTTTGCTTTACTAAGCAGTGTGGGTGATTAAGAAAAACAGAGAGGAAGAAGGAGATGGAGATGGAGGCCAAATCCCAATTGGGGTGGGTACTTGGGCTAACTATTTTGTTATGATTTTAATTAGTAGCAGCGATGGGTGTTGCGAAGATGAGAGAACTGCTCTCTTAAATTTCAAACCTTTCTTGTTTCTTCAATACTAGTTATTGCATTCTTAATGATTGGATGGAGGAAAACTGGAAAAGGGCTCGGGTTGTTGTGAATGGACAAGAGTTGAGTGCAACTCCTCCTCCAAGCGTGTCATTCTCTCTCGCTTAATCCTATAAGGGCTTATTGGAGATCGAAGGAGAACCAACAATACTTATATCTCAATGTTTCCCTGTTTTTTTTCCTTTGTGGAATTGAAGGCTCTTTATTTGTCAGACAATGGCATAGTAGGTTTTGTTGAAATTCATCAAGCAGGATGGTTCTGTTTTCATTTCATCTTTATTTATTCCATTTATACTGCAAGTTTTCAATTCGCTATTCTTATTAACCAGCTTAATCGATTAACCGCCATAACTGACCACACCAACGGCGGTCGGTTGCTGGCGGTTATTCCCTCCTATCGGGCGGTTGGCGGTTAAAAATATTGGGATTTCGGTTATTGTCGGTATTAGGTAACTTCAACCGCCAACCGACCGATAGACACCCCTAAATAGGAACCTAAAAAAGATCTATAAGTGTAATGGCTTTAGATATTTACTCCAATAATATAATGATTTAAATATTTGAAAATGGATTAGTTTTCCTATTTTAGCATTTTAGTACTCTTGAACAATAAATTTTCCAAATTCCAAATATGAATATCCAATTCATAAACCCTTAAAAAACACCTAAATGTCCAAAAAAAACCCTTAAAAAACACCTCTGCCAAAATTTTGATTTTTGCTTCTCTAATTATCTTCTACTTCTGGCCAAAAAAAATTATCTTCTACTTCGGTTAATTAAAAATAAAAAATTATCTTCTATTTCTACGGCTTATCTTCTATAGAATTCCAATTATTTTTGCTTTTTCTCCTTGAAGTCCCATTAGAATTTGGGTTCACTTCCCAATTTCCAAATTTCATTTTGTTGGCAGTTTTGGCACAATCACAAGGACTTGCAGAGGGAATTTTGGCAGAAAGCACAATTTTCATCGGTCTTTTTTCTTTTCTTTTTGTATATTCGAAGATAAATATAACAAATAAGAAAAAAAAAAGTTCAATTTTAAACGATCCATTAATTAGAAAAAATGAGCCCACTAGCCCAAACCCAAACAGGAAAGTGTAATTTTAAGACAAATTTATTGTTAAAAACTAAAAGGGTATAACAGAAAAATCAATCCATTTTCAATTAATCGGATCATCCCTATTTACACCTTGTAGGCCTTTTTTTTAAAGTTCCTATTACAGTACCTTATGGTGATTCTCCCTATAACATTTCATTTTCTTTCAATATTGAATATTGATATAGTATAGCTGAATGAAAACACACTCAATACTAGACCCAAATTTGAAGAAGGTAAAAAAGGCACCCAAAAGAGACCTCTTCAGAATTCATTGCAGCAAGTCAATAACAACTCTCAAAACCACTCGGGTCCGTTTGGTCCAGTTTATTTAAGAGTTTATCTACTGAAAGAAGTTTAAATTGGGCCAAACGGAAAATCCAGCAATGCTTTCCAGAAGTGTTTTTCAATTGTTTTTGAACTAAAAGCCAGAAGCTCTAAATTGAAACTTTTTCCAGAAGCACTTTTTCAGAAAAGGTTTAAACTAGGCCAAACAGGCACTACATGCCAGGAAGAGACAGAGTCAAATACAATAACAACTACTAGTTCTCAAAGTTATGAGGTGAAATTCTACTAACTCTCATATATAGTCACCAAAGTTCAATCACACTTAGGATTGATGACAAGCCTCCTGAATAGAAACAGGTGGATCAGAGAAAGAGCCATTAAGAATTCGATTTGCAACCCACAAGTTGGCTGCCTCAGTGAAATGTATGCCATGCCAACTAATGTACCTTGATGGATGATGACATGGACTACCATAAACTGTTCCATTAACTTTCTTCCCACAATCAACATGGTGCCCATGAGATCCATAGCTGCCACAGCAAAATTTGGATGGATCCATGAATCCTGTAATCACCAAAACCATGACGATAGTTAGATATAGATCGCCATCACATTGCCAAAACATCAGTTAGATTTGGGTTTGGGACAATATATATATATATAGTTACCTTGATTATTGGCGTCGCTAATCAGTGCATACTTAGCTGAATAGACATCAACATAAATAAAAGCAGCAGAAGGAAGTTGAGTCCTTAGCTGGGATACTATGTCCTTAAGCTGTCTATTGAACTCCTTAGCCATCTCATTTTGAGCTTTGACACATCCATTTTGGTCCAGATGATCATGAGTTATAGGCTGATACATCATGACACTGAAGGGCAAGCACCCCAATGGATCCATCCATGTTATGTATCCAAAACACCCTAGCCCCTTCATTGTACAACAGCTGAAGTATAGAATGCATAATGATGAATTAGACATAATATAATACAATACAAGCGTACGATCATATATCATGCCACGGGAAGTATATTTCCTTACATGGACTGCTTGGGAGTACTGACTAAGAATATGAGGAATGGAAGCTCCAATTTGATCCTCGGGTTGATGCTTTAGATAACCATATGCGAGGTCATTATGTCCAATATCCAATGTGTATATAGCCTTTGGGAAGTCATCAGGTGTTGGAAGATTCATTTTGTGGGGTGCCACTTTTCCTGCATATATATATATATATATATACCAGCATTCACATATTCAATTATATTGGGATCAACTAGTACAGAAGATCACAAGGGAAATTATTATGATGTATATAGATCAATCATTTAGGTGTTAGTGTAGAGAAGGGGAAAGAAAGACTCACTGTTGAGCCAAAGCTGTTTGTAAAGAGCAGTGGTGCGAGCTTTGAAGCGTATGAACTGAGAAACTTGGGTTGCAAGGTTGAATGGGGTGTAACCACAATGAGGTTGAATGCAGGAACCGCCGGTTGCAAAATTAGCGCCATGCCTGAAATTTGTCCCAATTGAGTCAAGGTAGGCGCTCAGGTATGGTAAACCCAAGCTCTCAGCTGCATAATGAAATAATTGAAAAGAACATATTAAGTCTACTAATGCTATATATAATAAACACCAAGATCATAATAATGGTAATTGCAGTCTTATGGTACTCATAAACTGAAACAGCAGCAAAGGCAAAGGCAAAGGCAAAGCCAACTAATTACCAATAAAATCTATGATGAGGCGACCATCAGAAGCTCGTCCTGAAGGTTGTTTGAAAAAAGTTTCCCCAGATGGTGATGGAATCTCTGCAAATGCCGCGTTACAAGCCCCCGTGTCCGAATTTGAGTCCCCAAAGTTATATATTGCCGGAAACCTGCAGCTCCGCAAACTGCTGCCACCACTAAATGGCATCATCTCAAAGCCAAAAGCCCAAACCCAGAAAGGAACACCCTAGATCCCATAGTTGCTTGCCTTGCCTACTCCAAGTCCAAACTATGCTTAGACCATAAACTATACCGCATTATAAAGACAAATATCTTGTTTGGAAAGTTTGACAGAAATCTTGTTTGGAAAGTTTCTGGATCGATATATATATATTGTTTGGATTGGAAAAGCATTGATATGGGTGTATCATATGGCCAGCCATGAGCACATGAGGCCATGTCTGATATTTCGTCAAAGGGGTATTTTGATTACACTACTTTCCCCTTCGTAAGCTGTGAAATGGGTTTAATTTAAGTATAATATTTGTTTGATTATTTAAATGTCTGGGAAAAAGGTTCAGAGTATCCACAGTTCGTGCGTCAGTCATCTGGAGAATTTAATGCGATATGAAAAAGACCAAGATAGTTTACATCATCTATGATGTAAAACAGAGCCGTAAAGGCAAAAACCTTTTGAGCACCTGAGAAAACTACGAGTCAGTTTTGAAGAAAAAGGAAAAAGTCTGGCTGCGCGAGTGCCATTGCCATGCCAAGAAAAGGTTCCTCTGAGGCCAGATTTTGATCATCTATAGACTTATTAAAAGTGCTTCATAATAACTTGTTAAAGTAGAGCAGAGAGATTAAACATACGACTTGAATCATTAAAATGGAATATATGACACAAGATGGAGCCTACTAGGAACTTCAAGATATATAGCCTCCTATTACCCTGCTTAGGCGAAAACTTCTTTACATCCAAAATTTAATGTGAGACATTAAACTAAATAAAATATTGTCAAAATGTGGAGTACTATGCCAATAATTGAGCAACCTCCCGGTAGAACCTGACTTTTTACATCATATATGGAGTATATATTTTCAAGACGAGATAGATCTCCCTAGGATCCTGACGGTTCCTATCAATAACCATAAGATAGCACATAAAGCACCTAAAATAGATAAGAAAAAGAATCCCCTATTCCCACCTGTCCTCCTTGGTGTTGCAGCACTAGTAACCGCAGAAGCATCAGCATATCTAGCATTCAATCTCAACCTACTTAAGCTAGACATGCGCTCGAAAGCCCGATTCACCAAAGGACTCTCCGAAGCAGAAGCAGGAGTTGTAGGTATTGACTCCACAATTGACCACAAAGCAGAAGACAACCGGCTTGCACCAGCATCATTTTTGTCACCTTGACCTTGATTGTTACCATTGGATACCACACCTAAACATTACCAAAAACAACCAAAACATAAGCACAAGTTTATAGTTCAGCACTATTTCAAGGAGTTACTGTTCCCATGACAGGATGTGAGTAGAATATTAGCATTCTAATCACTTGTATTAACTACAAGTAAAATACTTGTGTATGTGTATCAGAAGAGCTCTTGAAGCAGGCTCAAATTCCCCCTTTTCTCAAAGGCATTTTGATTTTTTCCATTTGGACTTTGGCATGTATAGCAAACCAAACCACCCATCTGATCAAGAGCTCTGACAGGATGGGCTAAGACAGCAACTTTGTTCAAAAACAAAGCATAGCTCAGTGAGTGCAAGATAAGTTCACAGTTAAAGTCACATTGATATCCACACTTGCTCTACCTGAAGTTGGTGAGGCATTCCCAAGATTTGATCCTGGAGTGAAGACATCACTGCTCTGATCATGTGTCCAAAGAGGACCACTAGTCTGATCGATCTGAAGCTGTTGATTCAGCTCATTTTCATCAGGCTGAAACTGCAACTCCTGATTCACCTGGTCCACAGTTAAAAGGGGTATAAAATGCTGATCCATCATGTTTATATTTGAACATGATTGAGATTGATAACCCACCTGATTTAACATAGCATCCTCAAAGGTATTAAATTGAAATTGCAACTGCTGATTGCCCCCGAATGAATTCAATTGAGGCTGCAACTGCTGATAAACTCCAAAGGCATTTGATTGAGGCTGCAATTGCTGATCCATATAATTGATATTGGATTGGGGTTGCAATTGCTGAACCATCACATTTACATTAGATTGGAAATGCAGCTGCTGATCCAACAAGTTTCTATTTGATTGGTGTTCCCACTGGTAGTTGACCTGATCCATCATATTGTCCGCATGACTAAAAAGAACAGATCCTTGATCAATAGGCCCCATGTCCTGGAGAAACATAGGTGCATCATGAAACAGGTCATACTCACTTAGTCCATCCAACTCATTGAAAGGCAAGTTCTCCGCAGGTTTCTCAATTCCAGAAGTCAAAGGCTCAGGACCTAAGAGATCATCTATTTCCAAGAAATCCTCCTCAAACACGTGAGGTAGCTGCTCAAAGTGGTCAGCAACAGATGTCACCTCAGGTGACAGCAATTTCGAAGTAGGTGACTGGGACAATTCAAAGCTTGCTTGGTCTTTAAAAACCCTAACTGGCTCAGGACAGAGAACATTCCTTGGGGATGGGTCCACCAAAGTACTCTGTGTCTCTTCTTCACCAACAACTTGAGGCAACACATAGCCAATTTGTGGTTGTGGCTCTGGAACTGCAGGTTCATCACCTAATTGTCTCATAAACTCCTCAATATCATGTAATGGAGACTCAACAGGACCATTTGCTTTTACATTTTTGTCAGGAACAGCCTCAATAGGCAGCTTTGCAGGAGGGGTGACTGTAACAGTGTTACTAACATAATCGTCGTCAGCCCACTCTTCTTCTTTAAAAGGTGCCCCATACTGCTCACCATTTTTAGGGCCAGGTCCACTTTTTTTGTACAATTTATAGAGAGCATAATAGTCCTGAAATAAAAAAGAGAAACCTAGAGTCAACAAACAGCATATGTACAGAAAGAAGAACTTCTCAGGAAACTTCTGTAGTACATACCTTTATGTTCTGACATCTGTTGAGTTCCTCTTCATCAAGAGTATACTCGTGCATCACCCAATCAGTTCGCTCCCCATTAGGTGCACGCCCTCTGTAGAAAACTAAAGTTTTCTTCACACCAACTGTACGAGAATTACATGTAACAGAGCGATCCTTTCCTGTTGCCTTCCAATACCCATGTCTGGTTCCCCTGTTTGACCTTCCACCATTAGGATATTTCCTGTCTCTTGGACTGAAATAGAACCACTGCCTATCCCCAGTCCTCAGTACTGATTGTTCTGTATAATTATTAATCCATTAGAAAACAGATAAGCTAACCAAATAAAAAAAAGTGAAAATCTACAAACCCAAAAACCATGATGCTAAAATTTTTCAAATGAACAATTAATCTGATAAATGGACATCAAGAACCTAAAATGGGAACAAACACAAACCAGTCTTTGTTCTATTGAATCATTGAGATATTTGAAAAACTTCATGATTGATCTCCCTACACCAGTTTTTCACAGACCATATAAATCCAATGTTAAAGGTAGAGATTAGTTTTCAAAGAAACAAAAGTTCCAACATATATAGATGACTCAAGTAACCATGTGAATATCAATAAATCATCATACACGACAGTTTTATCCCCACCAAATGTCATCCAATCAATTTCTGCACTACGGAATTCCATCAAAATCAGGGAAAAAATAGCAGTCCAATTACTGTGGAAACAAAAGTCAACGCAACCCAAGTATATTGTAAAATTAGTAAGAGAGAATATCTGCATAAAACATCAATTTCCAAAAGGAAAAAGAAACAACCAGAGAATCCTCAGAGAAAAGGAAAAAAAAAAAAAAAAAACAGATCAAATCAAAACAAACCCTTAAAACCCTAAATAATATGCAATTTTACAATCAAAGTGAAAACAAAGTCAACGAACGAAAACGTTACCCTTGCATGTTAGAAAATAAAGCCGCCTAACATATATCTGTTATAAACCAACAGGATTAAAAAAAAATGTAGCAAGAAGAACCCCACATAAATAAACAATAATTAACAACCAAAAATTATTAAAAAAATCCAAAATTTAGAGTCAAAATTAAATCAAAAAAAGAAAAGAATGAAAATTTACCAGGCAACTCCTCAGGATCCCACTTGTAAACATCAATCTCCCTAATGATATCAAGCTTCAGCTTTTTATTACAGATCTTCCTCTTTAAATAATAAAGAACCAGCTCCTCATCAGTTGGGTGAAAACGAAACCCCGGTGGCCAAACTTGATCGTCACCCAAACACGAATCAGCCCTAGCCGCCACCACCGTTGCCGTTACCGTCATCTCTCTGAATAAAAACAATTCGCCTTTTGTCTTTCTTTTTGTTTTTTTTTCTTTCACGATTAAATAGGCAAAAACCCCCCAAAAAACTTTCTGATCAAGGAAGCGAGAAACTGATAATAATTGGACTCAAAAACAAGAAATCCAATTCACATGATGCAGAATAGGAAAGAAAAAGAGTAGGGCAAAAACCCTAAGAGAAAATTTGGGTTTTCTATTTTTCCTTTTTTTTTTGTGATTTTGGGATTTGTTTTGGAGAAGAAGAAAGAGAGTTTTAGCAGTCAAAGAAGAAAATTTGGGAGCGAAGTAAAGTGGTAGAGAGTGGGTGGACTGGGGATTTTTATACAAATAAAAAGACTTGGTTTTAAAAACCGGATTTGGTTCGGACCGGTAGGTCCAAATCCCGGTCCAGCTGATTTCATTTCATAGTCCTCTTTTTACCTTTTTCGTCTACAAAATCTTAAATACCTCAAAAAAGGGTGTAGTTACCTGGAAATTTCGTTCCTTTGAAAATTATATATATATGAATAAAATATGACCTTGGTGTGTATAAGTGACGTAGATGATTGGCAAAATCTGTAAAAATAGTATTTACCAATATTATTAATTCATTTTTAGAAAGAATATTTAATGCTATTATTAATATTTCCAAAAGTTATAATATATTATTCCTTAATTTTTTGACCTGCCAAAAGTTCCATATTAGATATTAGGAAAGTACAAAGAATTGCATTCATCCAAAAATGTCACCCGAAAAAATTGCGTTTCATATGTCACTTTTTAGCAGAAATATATATAGGTTTTTACATTTTCTTTTTTGGCCGCTTATAGCCTATAGGTCTTTTTTTTTTTAGGAAAATGTAGATCATTTATTTATATTATGAAGGAGTAGGATTACAAATGTATGCAGGTAAATAATCCAACCATACTCTTTGCCCCCCACCCGACATTCAGAATGAGCAATATTGTGAGTAAGTACATTAGCTTCTCTATTAACATAATCGAAAGAGATAAAATCAAACTGAGCTGAAAGGGACAAAACATCATGGATTAATGAAGCACCCATCCAAAGCGAATTGCTACCCTTCCTAATCTCTTCGATGGCTTGTTTACTATCTGATTCCACTAGCAGCGATACGTACCCATGTTCCCAAGCTACTTCTAATCCGAACAAAATCGCCAAGCACTCTGCATGAAGAACACTATCAACATCTTCAATCTTGCTGACACCCCCGAATACAACCGAGCCCGTAGCATCCCTTAACACCACTCCTAATGTAGACAGCCCCGTCTGTTGGTTAAAGGCTGCATCACAATTTAGCTTTAAAATCCCTTGTCTTGGCGGCCTCCAGCTGCTTATAACCCGATTCCTAAAGGGCAATCGTTCACCATATATATTCTGCATACCTTCCTCATACTCTTTTACCAATAACTCCACTTTACGCACCAAAAGAGCATTCAACATACATTTCCTTTCATGAAGACAAAGATTTCTGTTAAACCACAACATCCATAAACAAGTAAGTACCTTATTGAGGCCACCTTTTTGTATCGAAAAGACACAAAGATTCAAGCAAAAGTCATCAGCATTTTCATTAGAAGACACAAAATCCTCCATCCATGCAGCCACATCTCTCCATACGGTTCTGGCATAATGACACTCAAAGAAAACATGCTTCAAAGTTTCCCCCGGCTCTCCACACACACAACATAGATCCTCCACCTCAAAATGCCTCGACTTCAATATATGCCGAACAGGAAGAAACCCATGCATCAATCTCCACGTGAAATATTTAACCTTAGGAAGAATCTTAGTTGTCCAGAGAAATTTCCTTACAGGGTTTCAGAGTTCTACTTCATCAACTTCATGTTCCAAAAATATCCTAGCTACATGGTAAGCCGATTTCACAGTGAACATACCCATCTTCGAAGCAGCCCAAATAAGCTTATCCCCAACTCAAGAAGAACTCAGACGGATATCCATTATAGCCTCCACTTCATTCGGGTGAAATAAGGAAAGCAACAAATCTTCTTTCCAACATCTTTCATCATGATTGATTAGCTCGGTAACCATCCCATAATCCAGCACATTTGGAACAATTGAACTCGGTTTCTCCAGTGGCAAAGTAGGAATCCAAGTATCCTCCATTATTGTAACCGATGTCCCATTTCCAATTCGCCACCTTGTCCCCAACTTCAACACTCCCCGCCCTTCCAAGATACTTTTCCAGACATAAGAAGAGTTTGAGCTTAGCTTGGCTTTCATAAAGGAACCTGTAGGAAAATACTTAGCTCTAAACACCTTATAACAAAGTGTATTAGTGTTATGAATAAATCGCCAACCCTGTTTTGCTAACAAAGCCAAATTGAAAGCTTCAAAATCTCTAAAACCCAAACCCCCATCCATCTTCGATATACATAAATCCTCCCAAGCAACCCAGTGTATTCCTCTATTATTTCTTCCATGACTCCACCAAAACTTTGCCAATATTTGATTAAGATCCTTGACGAAAGTTTTTGGAAATTTAAAGCAGCTCATTGCATAAACTGGAATAGCCTGTGCCACCGCTTGGATCAGAACTCCTTTCCCTACTGCTGATAACAACTTGCTTTGCCAATTGTGAATACGATGCCAGATACGATCCTTGATATGTTGAAAATGTAGCTTCTTCTCCCTACCAATTAGGATCGGCAACCCCAAGTATTTATCGCCAGATAACATTCTCGAGACTCCCAATTTCTGCTTGATTATCTCTCTATCTGCCATTGGAGTGTTATAGCTAAAATAAATTGCAGACTTATCGATATTCACAAATTGCCCTGAAGCCTGTTCATATTGCTTTAACAAGCTCAAAATAGATTCGGCCTCCTCTATAGTTGCTCTAGCAAAAATCAAACTATCATCTGCAAACAAAAGATGTGTAACCCTAGGAGCTGCACGACAAACTGATACACCTTGTATAATCCCTGCACTATCTGCATTATTCAAAAGAGCTGAAAGACCTTCAACACACAAAAGAAACAGATATGGAGAAATAGGGTCACCTTGACGGATTCCACACGATGACTTAAAATTCCCACATTGCTTGCCATTTACAATAACCGAATAAGAGACAGTACGCACACAAGTCATAATTAGTGAAATCCAATGTTCAGGAAACCCCATAGTCTTCATCACCATTTCCAAATAATCCCATTCAACCCTATCATAGGCCTTACTCATATCAAGTTTCAAAGCCATACTTCCATTTTTCCCTCCCTTTCTGCTCTTCAAATGATGGACAGTCTCATATGCTACTAGTGCATTATCAAATATCAACCTACCTGGTACAAAAGCCCCTTTGATTCTCGCTAATTAGATCAGGTAAGATCTACTTCAAACGATTAGCTAGCACTTTAGAAACTATCTTGTAGAAGACATTGCATAGGCTTATAGGGCGAAAATCTGCTGGCGATTGAGGCTCTTTAATTTTGGGAATCAATACAATATTAGTGGCATTTAGATCCTGCCACCAACTTTCTCCGTTAAGAAATCCCAGAACTGCTTTAGTCACCTCCCCACCCAACACATCCCAGTATTTTTGAAAAAAACAATGCAGTCATACCGTCAGGTCCTGGAGCTTTCGAAGGATTTATTTGATCAATGGCATTCTTAACTTCCGACCCCTCCCAAGGCATGGCTAACACCTCCACTTGCTCAGCTGTCATTCTCGTTTTTATATTATCACCAAAACCGGCTGGAATAGTGGATTGTGAGGAAGCAAAAAGTTGTTCGAAATAAGCAATAAAAATATTTTCTATCTCACCCGAATTGGATTGCCAATTTCCGAAACCATCTTTTATCTTCCTAATGGCATTGTCTTTCCTTCTTTGCGAGGCGAAATTGTGGAATAATGATGTGTTTTTATCTCCCTCACGTAACCACAATGACTTTGCCCTTTGTCGCCAATACACCTCATGACACTTCTCCAACTCCAC
Organism: Corchorus olitorius; assembly: GCA_001974825.2. Classification (NCBI taxonomy): domain Eukaryota; kingdom Viridiplantae; phylum Streptophyta; class Magnoliopsida; order Malvales; family Malvaceae; genus Corchorus; species Corchorus olitorius. Next base: position 20,505 of record AWUE01012276.1, read on the forward strand.
AAGCTCCACTAATAAAGCATTCATCTCCTCCTGATTTGTACCCGCCATATCTACTCCATAATAGTTGGCCACTTTCTTTCTAAGTTTGTCCATTTTAATCTCAAGAGAGTCGAATACATGTTTGTTCCAGTCAGCAAACTAGAAAGAACACTTTCTAATTTTTGCAAAAATATCTTTCAAAGTATAAGCTCCATGATTTCCCCAAGTCTCCATAACAACCGTGCGAAAGTCTTCATGTCGTGTCCAATGATTATCAAATTTCTTCAAAGATTTTCGAACAACAGTTTGAACTTCATGGTCCGCAATCTGCAATATTATTGGCAAGTGATCAGAAAAGCTAGAATACTCATGCTTCTCTGTAGAAAAACCGAACCTCCGGACCCATGAACTCGAGACCAGAAAACGATCAAGCCTTTCAAACACCACTGCCTCACCCCTCCCTCTTCTCCAAGTCATTTCAGGTCCTACCACCTTTAAATGCTCTAATTCACAATCCACAATCACATCCCGAAAAGATTGAACCTGAGCAAAAGGCCTAATCTGCCCTCCAATTTTTTCCGATCCATCTATTATCTCATTAAAATCCCCTCCAAGTACCCATGGAAGGGAATTGTGCTCCCTAAGCCGACGAATTAGGTCCCATGATTCCCTTCTTCTATGTGTTACCGGATTTCCATAAAAACCTGTAAACCTCCATGGACTTGAATTATCCCCATCAATTATTTGTACATCAATATGAGTTACAGAATAACTCAGGATATCAACTCTCCATTCCTCATGCCATAGTATCGCCAAACTTCCTCCCCTACCTACACAATCAACTGAGAAACAATTGGAAAAACCCCATCTCGACCTCAACCATTCCATCTCCTTGCTACTTCTTCTAGTTTCGCTAAGAAAAACTAAATGGGGGCGGTGTTTTTTCAACACATGATGAACTTTCGGAATTGCCCTGGTTGCCCCCAAGCCCTGACAATTCCAGGCCAAAATACTCATTATGCTTGGCGGGGTTGGCTATCAATGCCAACCTCCGCCGAAATAGGAGTATTAAAATTTGAGATACTGTCAGAATTCAATTCACCATCTTCCCTACTCTTCTTCCTCTCTCCCACCATTACACCCTTCGAGCCTTCCCTTTTCTTGCCAGAGACTTTTGATCCCTGGTTCTTCTGGTTCCCTCCCGACATAGCAGTTGTTCGCGCCACTCTCTTTCCATTTTTTATTGCTTTGGCTTTCACCACCATTATTGGAAGAGCCATTACCAGCCCTAAATACAAAATTCCCCCCATTTTTATTAGCCTGACCCTCGGCCATAACTACATCCTGGACTCCATCAATTGCCTTTTGGTTAGCTTCCACATTCGAACCCACTCTTCCTTCCATTGTTTGGTTCTTTCCAACCAATCCTCCATATGATTCACAAGAATTATTCCCTACCCCAGAAGTGACATTATTAGGTTGGTTAATATTGATCAAACCTCCATTATCATCTTGAAAATCTGGTACTAACCCATTGTCACCCGCCGTCTTTAACTTCAAAATAGGATTTCGATCCTGGACCTGTACCGACTCCTCTCCCTGATGCTGCGCCAATTGATGTTGTCTATTCACCGATCCCTCCTTATCTTCCTCCCTTCCAGTTCGAGTTTCGCTTATACCAGGACCATCGAATTTTAAACCTTTCGATCGTGGGACTTCAGCTCTCAACCAAGGACCGTACTCTTTAATAACTTTCCCCTTATCCCTTCTCATTATCACAACTTTCTCACATTCATTCTCCACATGGGTCAAACATCCACAAACATAACAAAAATCTGGTAATCTTTCATATCGGAAGCTAATAAGAATTTTCCCCCCATTCGGTGCAGTCAATAACATGCCTCTCCTCAAAGGTTTATTCACATTCAACCTTGCCCTAATCCTTAAGAATTTCCCCCATGCTATCTTCTCCCCACAAGTCTCAATTTCTTCCAATTTTCCCAACGAATTCCCTATAACCTTGCCAATATTTTCAGTCATGAATCCAAGAGGAAGATCATGTGCTTGGATCCAAAAAGAGCACCCATCCAATTTAATATCATCAACGCTGTCATAAACATCGTAGGGTTTCAACACCAACAGAGCTTTGTTATAGGTCTTTAGGTTTTTACATTCAGTAGGTTGAAATTTCAACTAAGGATCCAAACTTCTACGAAAATCTCAGTTAAGTATACAAAAGTATAAATAAATGGTATAATAAGTTACAGGTAACAAATCTAATCCATCTAAGGGCTTTAAATAAAGTAAAGAAATGAATGGCCAAGATTGATCTGTCCAGACAATGACCGG
>AWUE01012277.1:0-22128 GCA_001974825.2 Corchorus olitorius
TTTTCATATTTTAATGTCAATGCAAAGTGATTTACACTTTCACTAGTGTTTTTCAATTGGAAACTTTTTAATGTTTTCATGTAAATTTGACTGAAGGAAAATTAAGCCGAAAGAAGTTCTGATCTTTCTTAGTTTTCTCAATTTTGTGTTAAAGATTCCTTATTTATAAAAATAAATTTGTTGATTTCAGGGTTGAAACTATGACTGCAGCCTCAAATTCGTAAATATTTGAAGTGGGTTTGCCAAACATAAAAGCAGAAGACATTTTTGATCCAGAATTTGCATGCTTTGAAGGATTTGGGTAGTAGAAAGGAAAATGGTGTTTTGGGAAAGATATGTAAGTGATGAAGCAATGGGGACATTTGCCCCAATTGTTGTATATTGGTTGTATGCTGGAATTTATCAGCTGTTACCTCCTATGGATAAGTACCGTTTACATACTAGAAAAGAGGAGGAAGAGAAGAACTCTGTGCCCCTGGCTTCGGTTGTTAAAGGTGTTTTGCTTCAACAGGTTGTTCAAGCAACAGTTGCTCAATTGCTCTTTCTGGTTAGTTTTCGAATCATGCTATACTTTTTTCTTTCTTTGTTTCCCTTGCTTTTTTATCCTCATTGTAAGTATGTCCAATGTCTCTAGCAATATGGGACTAATTGCTTGGCTTCTTTTATTTGAGTGTATTACAGTAAATATTTGCACGTGGTCTCATGGTTTAGGTGCTTTCATTTCAGATTTTCAGTGTCATAGGGGTTCATATTTTATCTTGGTACTTGAGGGAGTACATTGCAAATTTAACACTCGATATAACACCTTAAAATACAAAGGAAAATGGGCTAGTCAATTACTAAATATCATTTCCAAACAGGAAAAAGGAGTATAAACTTATAGTGATTTATAGCGATTGATTTTGCAAACATCATAGTATTAAATAAAGATAAAGCATAAGCCTACATTTGCAAATTATCTTATGACATGTAAGTTAACTAAATCTTGGTGGTTGTGAATTTAAATTCCTTAAAGGTACCTCTGCACTGAAACTGAAGTAAAAGCAAAGTCATTGTTAAAGAAAATAGGTTTCAAATACAGCTTTCTTAGGGACGATGCTAAGAATAACAGGAAATTGGCATTTAGCGGTTGTGGTTCAAATGGAATCAAGCATGGGCACTGTGTCAGTTGTGGCTTTGGCAGATGAGTGAGTTGTGCGATAATAGCAATTGCTCACATCAGGTTTGATATGTTCATTAGTCATTGTAGTTTATGGAATTGGATTATTCTTTTTCCCCCTTTTATGACTTCTGCGAGGATAGAGTAGACATGAATTAGATTTTAAGTTTTGAATCAAGTATAAATATCTTCTTTAGTTGCTTCATTGTCACAAATAATTTTGAGGCATGAGCATGATCAATGGCAGCAATCGATAACTGATGCAACAAGACAAACTCAATAGGTTGATGATCTAGGCTTCCATCAGCATTAGGGAATTCATTTGGTACTTGTTCTTCGGGCATTAGAGGAAGACCAAAATAAACCTTAGTATTGATAACTTAGCAATAGTTGCATTGTCTTATCTATGTTTGGTTAGAACTTAGAACCATTCTGATTCTGAGTGGCAAAAGAAAAAAGATGTAAAATGCCAGTTATTGCTGTCATACCTCCATTGTCCTTTGTTAATTTTTGTAGGCCTTTTTGTATGTTAATGGGTCGATCTGTGTTGCTGAGAATTGACATATCAGATTCCATCCCCTTTTGTGAAGCACATGCAAGGATCGTTGGTTATTTAAATGTTTTGAGGAAGTAAAATTTGTAATCGCAATGGGCTTTTGGCAGCTGATTAATACTTTTAATTCAGGGTTGCTTCATAATCTTCCCATTGCTATGCTTTTCTATTCTTTTTCTCCCCCTGCCCCTCACCCTTCTCTAAAAGATACTGGTAAGGAGTGATAGTGATTTTTTTGGGTATATGGACATCTAATTTTATTGTATTCTAGTTTGCAATCTCCCATCTTTCAAGACATATTAAAGACTTGCTGGATGGAATTACTATCTGATTCACAGGAAACATTTTGTGATGCATGATAAATGCTCACGGCATGTTATTGCATATTCTCAGTTGAAACTTGAATGTTTCAAGTTAAAGTTTGTGTATATTGAAATCATTTTCCAAATTATTCATGGCTTGTAGCTTCATGAAGGGCGTTTGTTTAGCCAATTTTAGATTACTTTCCAGGAATCTAAGGGCACCTAACTTTCCTTCATATGTGGGAAAATACTTTCCCATGGAGGGAGGGTAGAGAAATTTTTTTCTCACCCCATGGAAAGTGTAAATCTCATAAAGTTGGATTATTTTCCAAGGAAAGTGCTAATAAAACAAACCATTGAAACTACTTTCTATGGATCTTAATTGCTACTTTCCCTAGAATCACTCTCCCATGGAAAGTAAACAAATGCCTAAGGTTGCGTTTGGTTCGTGGAAAGTAGTGGGAAAGTGTGGTAAGTTAGATAGGGAAAATAACTTTCCATGTTTGGTTGTAGGAATCTAATTTTAGGTGGAAATGTCATTCCCATCACTTTACCACCCAAGTGGGAAAGTGGTGGGAATGACATTCCCATCTAAAAGGGTGGGAAAGTTCACTTTCCCAGGAAAGTGTTACTCTTTCTCACTTGTCTTTCTCTTATATTCTCAAAATTTAATAACTTTCCCACGTTAACCAAACATGGTAATCCTATTCCCACAAAAATAAAAAATTATACTTTCCCACTAAAATAGCATTCCTAGGAAAGTAGTGTGAATGACATTACCACATGATACCTAAGATACCACGAACCAAACATAACCTAAGTATTAAGTTTCAGTATATTTCCCCATACAGTTGCTGGCATTCTTTGGACAATGCCTTACAACTTGACTAGTTTCTCTTGTATATATGGTCCTATCTTTTGTCCTTGTACATTCAGCTGCCTTAGTCTCTTTTGCCTGTAAGCCAACTAGGCCGAGCTGAAACAGCCAAATCTTATTGCACTTTCTCTCTAGTGCCACTGCACATAGAAGTGGAACCCAGAGACTTTATATACCTTCTAGTGCATGAAAAGTCAGATAGGTGGCAGGTAGTTGGATTCTTTTTCATACTTGTTCTTTTGGGATTATTGTGTCTGTAATTGTTTAGGGTAAGTTTCAGATTGTGCTTGGGTTCCTAAAATACTGGCATGGACTGCAACTGATATCAAATGGACCCGTAGTTTATCAATCTAAGCTGAGCTTTAAATAGAAAATTTGGCTTATCACCATTATATTTTCTTCTTCTTCTTTTCTTCCTATAAATCTCCATAACATTATTCCAAACCACAGTTTTTCGACCCAATCACACGGTCAAAATAAGCTTTAGTTTTCTTTGAATTATGGAAAACACGGTTTCTTTCCTTGTTTTAAATGTATACTATTATGTTTCTTCTGTTCTTTATGTGTTCCTTTGTCCTAGCTGCGGAGGTTATGTCCTCTTGCTTTAGGAACCAAATTTTATATTTTTGTGTTGTTGAGGAGGAAATTGAGATCATCACATTGCTGGACTATGATGTGACCATACATGTTTTTCTTCTCTGAACTTTTGCCTTGCCTGTAAATTGTTTTTGCTATTGGAAATGTCTATATGGCCAAAACCTTCATATTTATTTTCAGAATCTGCAAAAAACATAAATTCAATTGAACACTTTTCTATTAAGTAGTTTTAATCTCTAGTTAGTGTCTGCTAAGTGGTTGAACTGCTATGACTTGGAATATAGAGGTTTCAGTTAGATAATACATAAGCCCTTGGTTCATATTCGAACCTTGAAATATGGAACTTTTTATGTATTAAGAGCACTTTTTTTGCCTAATTGATCTTCTTGTGTTCTTGCTGTAGCTGACATCAACTGCTGATGCATCTGGAACTACAACACAACCATCAATTCTTGTTCAACTTGTGCAAATTATTGTTGCAATGTTTGTCATGGATACATGGCAGTATTTTGTGCACCGTTACATGCATCAAAATAAATTTTTATACCGTCATGTCCACTCCCAACATCATAGGCTGGTTGTCCCCTACGCAATTGGGGCCCTTTACAATCACCCACTTGAGGGTCTCTTGCTTGATACTTTTGGCGGTGCCCTCTCTTTCCTTGTCTCGGGAATGACTGCACGAACAGCTGTAATTTTCTTCTGCTTTGCTGTGATTAAAACTGTGGATGACCATTGTGGGCTATGGTTGCCTGGGAATATATTCCACATTTTCTTCCAGAATAACTCTGCTTATCATGACATCCATCATCAACTCCAAGGCACAAAGTACAACTACTCTCAGCCATTTTTCCCCATTTGGGATAAGCTGCTTGGGACTCACATGCCTTACGTTCTTTTAAAGCGGCCAGAAGGAGGTTTCGAGGCTAGGCTAAAAAAGACTAGTTGCATTCTGTTAATTTGTCTTGTGTAATATTGGCAGTGCTCACTTCACACAGGAACAATTTTTTGGTGAGGTCGTGCCATTCTTGGGAAGTTGAATTTAGAATCGGTTTGTTTTGAGGGTTTTAGTTCTAGGGCTCTGGGAGGTCATTGGGTTATTTATTTCTATTTGCTCGACAATCTTCAGTGTGTAGTTGCAGTTATAGCACCAACCAACACTATATGAGTTGTCTATTGTGTAACATATATGTTTTACATTACCCGGGATCTAGGTCTAAATGTTTGGGATGAGCTATTTTAAGAGGGCTAGAATTGTTCTACAAGATGATTATATGTAATTTATGGTGCTTAACTACTGATTCCAGGTTGGTTTTATGCGTCATAGTGCATTGGTGTCTAATTTGGTTTCTTGCTTCTCTCTGTTTCCCCTCGTCTTCAATCCTTTTGGAAGTAACTTGGGTCTTTCAGGGAAAATCAAAATTTGGATTGTAGGTGCCTCTTGTCAAGACATTAGTTTGCAATTTGGCAATGTTTAACGTGTGTGATGAATTTTAATAGGAGAAAAAATGAAATGAGCACTCACTGTTAGGGGTTAAACTTTACATTCTTATAATGGAGAATTTATTAGGATTGCTAGCCTCAAAACAGGAGAAAAAGTGAATCAACTGTAACTTCTGTTCTTAATCCTCCTCTTCAGGAAAAGAACATCAAAGCAAAGGTTCACCAGTAATCTCTACAAGAACAAGATCCATCTTTAAATCTATGAAAACGAACTCGATCCCTCACAATGATTTCTCTTCTATATATCTTTGATATAAGCTTAACCACAAGATGACAATCTCCACATATTCTTAGATTCTTAATCACTTGAAGTGGAATTCCTTCACTCGTACTAATTAAACCAAAGGCCACTGCCAACTTCTCACTATGATAACACAACTGATTCTCCTTCTCTTCCTCCCCTATGTCATGGAGAACAAAACTAGTCTCAGCCACATAGCCTAACTCCTTTATCTTGAATCTAATCTCATCCAATTTGGAATATATCTCTTTCCATTTGGCATTGCTCTTATCATCAGTGAAAAACTTGTACCTCATACCATCCACCTCGATGTAGCTAAAACCAGGCACCTTCTTCACATCCCTGTTCTTCATGGCATTCCTCACCCGATCAACATCATTCCATCTGTTATTTGCTGCATAAACATTCGACAACAACACAAAATCCCCGCAATTGTTTGACCCCATTTCCACCAGGTTCCTCGAAGCAATCTCTGCCATCTCCACATCCTTGTAAATCTGGCAAGCTCCAAGCAAACTCTGCCAAAGCACCACATCAGGCAACATTGGCATAGAATTGATAATATCATAAGCTTCTTTTAGCCTCCCAGCTCGGCCTAACAAATCAACCACGCCACCATAATGCTTCATATTAGGCTTCACTCCATGCCTCTCCATTGTGTAAAACAATCTCACACCCTCATCCACCAGGCCAGCATGATTACAAGCACATAGCACAGCTAAGTAAGTGACAGCATCGGGCTGCACCCCAGCTCCATCCATTTGCTTGAAAAGCTCAAGTGCTTTACATCCATCACCATTCATTGCGAAGGCCATTATCATAGTATTCCATGAAACAAGACATTTTCTACAACCCATGTTATCAAACACACCATAAGCCTTGTCCACAAATCCACAATTTGCATACATATCAATAACAGCGTTACAAACTTGTACGTTGAAATCCAACTTTTCATTCCTTATAAACCCATGAATCCTTTCACCTTCTCTGAAATCACCAATGCGTGAGCAAGCCGAAAGGACACCTAGGACAGAAACCTCATTAGGCTTTAACCCTTCAACTTCCATTCTCCTGAACATATCCAATGCTTGGCTGGCTTGGTTCCCTTGAGCCAACCCCAAAATCAAGGAATTCCAAGAGGCTATGTCCCTATGTGGCATTTCATCAAACACTTTCCTTGCATAACCCAGATCACCAACTTTTGCGTACACGTCCAGCAAAGTAGTTCCTAACAAAGCATCCGCCATGAACCCATAACGCACAATGTTGGCATGAAGCTGAAGAGCTTCAGTAACAGCCAATACACGCGCGCAAGCTTTGAGAGTGAAAGAGCAGGTGAGGGCATCCACTCGAAAAGACCCACGTTGCATGGTTCTGTACCATGCGAAGGCGGTGAAGGGTTGGGGGCTTTTGATGAGGCCACGGATAATGGCATTGAAGTCATTGGTAAAAGGGGTTCGGAGCTGGCGGAAAATGGCGATGGCAAAGGAGAGAGACCCAAAGGGAGCGATGGCGCAAAGGTCGAGGAGCTTGGACCGGCTGCGGCAGTTTTGGAAGTTGCCGCTGGTGATGAAGAAAGCCTGCAGTTGCTTTATGTGGGACAAGGAAGTGCATTTCTTTACCAGCGACTCAAGATCAGCGGCGGCCATTCCATGGGTTTGCTTCTCTTGTCGTAATTCTTCAATATGAAATCTTAAATAGGAAAATTTGTATTAAAATCCATTGAATCACCATGATTGTACTCATAAGATTAGATTTAGGGTCTTCAAATATTAATAATAACCAAATTTTTGTCAATAATGAGCATTGCTCGACTCTTAACAATAGTTTTGCACTGCAATTTGGAAAAGTTTGGCTTCGAAAAAGTGTTGAAATTGTTATGAGAAAAAAAAAACTATGGAAAAGTGTTATACAAAGCTACAGTATTAAAATAATAAAATGATATATACTCCTATATATGTAGTAAGGTATATAAAATGAATGGGACCATTGGGCATTGGGCCTCATAGTAGAGTACTCGACTTTTAGTTTCAATCTACCTGGACCATGAGGTATTGTGTTCAACTCTCATATAATGTGAGTTTAGCATGATAGATATATTAGATATATATATATATATATTTGATAACCTTATTATTTCTGTCCGGCATTTATAATTAGACTAATTATTGATTAATGAAATTGATGATTTCTGTACGGCGTTTGTAGTTTCTATTTATTGATTATTTGCTAAAAAAATGGGAAACGAAAAAAATAACATCGAAAAATCTTTTATTTGTTTGGGAAAAAAAAAGAAAAATCTTTTCATTTAATACAATATCTCTAAAATTTGCTATCATCAGTACAACTTTTGTTAGGATTGAATCTAAGTGTGCGTTTAATTAGCATCACCCCCATATCAATCTTTTCATTTTTTGGGAAAAAAAAGAAAACTCTTTTCATTTAATACAGTATCTTTAAAATTTGCTATCAGCAGTATAACTTTTGTTAGGATTGAATCTAAGGGTGTGTTTGGTTAGAATCACCATCAAATCAATCTTTTCATTTTTTGGCAAAAAAAAAAATCTTTTCATTTAATACAATATCTTTAAAATTTGCTATCATCAGTACAACTTTTGTTATGATTGAATCTAAGGGTGCGTTTGGTTAGGATCACCCCAGATCAATCTTTTCATTTTTGGGAAAAAAATGAAAAATCTTTTCATTTAAATACAATATCTTTAAAATTTGCTATCATGTAGAACTTTTGTTAGGATTGAATCTAAGGGTGTGTTTGGTTAGGATCAACCCCCAAATCAATCTTTTCACTTTTTGGGGAAAAAAAAAGAAAAATCTTTTCATTTAATATAGTATCTTTAAAATTTGCTATCATCAGTACAACTTTTGTTAGGATTGAATCTAAGGGTGCGTTTGGTTAGAATCATCACTCTTAAATAAAAAGGTATAACCAAACGAGCTGATCTGAGATCACCACCAAAGATCACCACAAGTGATCAAAAATCACCTCCAATCAAACACACCCAAGATTTTTCTCCTTGGACCAGAAAAAAATCTAAGCTAAAAAACAAATTTTTACCCAAAAGAATACCAAAGAAAGAAGCTCTTAAGTTTCAATTATAATGTCTAAGGTCTCAATTAGATAAAACTAACCCACAATTTGTCTAAAACATGCCAAATATAGCCGGTCATCATTATAGTTTTAGAAAAGAAAAAATTATTGCTAATAAGATTGGCAAAAATGATAAAGGCTATAATGGGATGTATACGAGTCTCCACATATTCTTATTGGTAAACAATTTATAAATTTGAAAAATTTGCAATTAAATGTCCAATAGATCTATAAATAAATTCAAAAAGGGCTTACCTCGGTCGGATTCGTAAATTGGATTGCTAAATACCGCCCCCTTTTACTAGTCACCGTCCCCCCTTTGGATTATTTTGCCATTTACTTTATTTTCCATCAAATTTCAAACTTTTCAATTCTCTCAAATTCTTTCAACCTTCAAATTTTCAAAGCTTAATCATTCAAAATCATTCAAGTAAAACAACATCAAAACTCATGCACAAAGATTTTTTCGGATTGAAAGTATGTTTTAAAAAAAAAAAGAAAGAATTTTTTTTCTATTTATCATTAATCAAAGATTAAAATCCTCTTGCTAATATTGACATATTCATACCCATTTAAGCTAAATAATTGTCCAACCAATACTTATTAAAAGATAAAAAGAAAATCTAAAAAGAAAAAAAAACGCAGAAAAAAGAAACCCAGAAACAGCGGGTCGCGACTCGGATCCATGGCCAGGTCGCACGCGGATTGCGACCCGCCATGGTCCGTGTCGCGCGCGACCCTGCCATGGATCAGAGTTGCGGGTCGTGCACGACCCGGACCATGGCGGGTCGTGATCCACTGTTTCTAGTTTTTTTTTCTTTTTAGATTTTCTTTTAATTTTTTTTTATCTTTTAATAAGTATTGGTTGGACAATTCATTTAGTTTAAATGGGTATGAATATGTCAATATTAGCAAGAGGATTTTAATCTTTGATTAATGATAAATAGAAAAAAAAATTCTTTTTTGTTTTTTTTTAAAAAAAACATACTTTTAATCCGAAAAAATATTTGTACATGAGTTTTGATGTTGTTTTACTTGAATGATTTTGAATGATTAAGTTTTGAAAGTTTGAAGGTGGAGAGAATTGAAAAGTTTGAAGTTTGATGGAAAATAAAGTAAAGGGCAAAATAGTCCAAAGGAGGGACGGTGACTAGTAAAAGTGGGCGGTATTTAATAACACCCATTTGTAAATCACAAAATAATTGGCGACTTGCCTACTCTAGAGGTGATATAATCTATCTTACTCATAAATTCTTCTTATAACAAAGAAAAAATTATTTATCTTTTAACTATTTAATTTATATTTTATTTAATTATTTTTGGAATTTTCAATGTGATTATAAGCTGCCGTACCTAGAATTCAGAGGACTTATCTAGAGGCAATGTTTTAAATTTTACTGTCGGTAACTTCTGATCAATTTTTTTTTACCTTTTACCAAATATATAAACTCCAAACCTCCCATACAGTACTTGCACTCTGCAAACTTTCTCTCTTTCTCTCATAAATTCTCTGACCGAAGCCTATTCAATTAAAGTACGCTAAGAATCGCCAAAGATGAGGTTTTCCTTGTTACCATTTTTTTTTTAAATTTGTATTGTATTTCCCTTTTTTTTTGTTCATTTTTCATTATACATTTTTAAAGTTTGTTTGGTTGCTTAGAAAATGGAGGAAAAATATAAAATTTTACTTAGGGACTTCCATTGCCACTTTTTCTATGTTTACTATTTTCGTTTTCTTTTCCCTAGGTTTTTGGTTTTCCGTTTTTGAAACAAAAAATAATTCTGCTTTAAAGAGAGAGCTTGAAGCGACTAGACTCGTTTTTTTCTTTTTTTTTTAGTTTTCTTATTTTTTCTTCTTTCGGGGTGTAGGTGTGAGGATGATTTTGTTTGTTAATTTTTTTAGGAAAAATGAAGAACAGAAGGAAATTAAATTTTGAAGGTTTTCTTACCTTTTTCTCAATATTTAAGCAGAGGGCTTGGTTTGAAGTGAAAATTTAAGTATGATTTTGTGTTTTTTTTTTTTTTTTTTTGCTAAGATTAAGTATGATTTTGTAAGGGTTTCTTTGGGCATCTTCCAATTAATTATTTTTGGCTTAATTGCTTCTTTTCTCTCTTGTATTGGTGTAGCTGATAAATTTAATAACTTGACCTCGATAATAATTTTATTGCTAATTAATGATGAAACTTACAAATTAAATACTGAAATTTTATGAGGAAAAAAATCCTTTGTTAAATTTGGCTGAAATAGTAAGCTGATAGTCTCATTCTCATATCCACTGTTCATGGGTTCTTTTATGTTTCGAAGTTCGAATGTTGATAGATTTTGCCAAGTTGTGGTCTCTTGGTTAGAGTTGATGTTCAGATGTTCCTTGTTCTGGAATCTTTGGGATGTAGAATAATGGAGTGCGATATATGTGCTGTCTGTTGAATAATGATATATTAGGATGCCAGTAGTCTTTTGTTAGGAGTTTGATGAATTCCCTAAAATTTGACATTCTAATCAAGGAACTTGTTCACAGATGTATTTATACAGATTGCATGAATTTATTTTATACTACCCTTTCCAAAATTTAATGAGCACATTTCCATTGTGCAAATGTGTGTATAAACATGTTATGTCTATAGAATTCTGGATGTTGCTTTGATGGATGGATTCTTTTGCATTTAGATCGTGCAACATCTTGGCGTCTACTCATCGTATTGTTTACGTGTCTTGCCTCATGTCTTTTGTCCTTTAACTATTCAACTTTTGGTAAAGACATAATGTCGGTTTTCATGCTTATGCCAGACCGCTGTGGAGATTTTGTTTATGATACATGGTAGTTTTGTTAATAATTGACTTGGAAGTAATGTTACCTATTCTGGTAGTCTTTGGTAAATTAAGTTGCTTTATAGTACATCTCGGAACAAGTGAGGTTTTTGAACTATGATGCAAATTTATAAGTCTTCTAATGTTTGCTCTAAAGATTTGCTGCTTGCTTTATGTATAACATATCCAATTCTACAAAGGTTGATAAGACTGTTTTTGTTTGCAACATGTTTCTAAGTTTCCATGCTGACTTTTCATGTTGCAGCCGACATCCTACAGTGAAATGGGCCCAGAGGTCAGATGTAGTCTTCATTACTATTGAGCTTCCTGACGCGCAGGATGTGAAGCTTAAACTGGAGCCTGAAGGAAAATTTTACTTCTCTGCTACTAGTGGAGCGGATAAGATTCCCTATGAAGTTGATATTGATCTGCATGACAAAGTTGATGTTGGTGTAGGTCCAGAGCTAAAATCTATAATTTAATGATAAACCTTTACAACATACTATCTGTTTACTTATATGAATGATTGTGATGCTTGCAGGAAAGCAAAGCTAGTCTTGGCAAGAGAAATATCTGTTACCTTATTAAAAAGGCTGAGAATAAGTGGTGGAGCAGATTGCTGAAACAGGAAGGGAAACCTCCTGTATTTTTGAAAGTTGATTGGGATAAGTGGGTTGATGAAGACGAAGAGGATGAGGACAACAAGCGTGAGTTTTATTCCCCAATGTTTTACGGTTTGTTTAACGAGGGTTCATATTTAGTTTGACTCACTGTGTATATTGTTTCCAGTTGCACCTGACATGGACTTCGGCGACTTTGACTTTTCTGTAAGTGGCAGTACCATTATCTAATCATTTTACGATTGAGTGTGTCTAAATTAGAACTGACACCATCTGCTTCCTTTCCTTCGTTATTACAGAAGCTGAACATGGGTGGTGGTGAAGGCTTTGGTGGGGCTGAAGGTGAGGATGGTAAGTTTCATGATTTATTTAGTACCATTTAGAGTTTGTCCCAATTTGCTACCTTGAATCTTTAGTTGGAATCATGTTTGGAAAGAGGTAAATTAACTAATCGGAGCCCTTTCTTCTTGCAGATGATGATAGTAGTGACACGGAAGAGGAAAATGTAGAACTGCCACCTTTGAACAAAGATGCCTCGTCAGCTGGTGGTGAAGCTGAAATAAAAAAAGATTAGGGTCTTATCTTGGTTTCCACAGACCATCTAGAATGAGCTGAATGTCTTTGCATATAAATATTTATGAATGTTTTACTTGTTGAGCGCTCGTTTTTAGTTGAAACCTCTGGTAATTATCAGACTTTTAGATTGAGAGTTGGATTATATAATATTGTCTCAATCAAGTATCAGCTAGTGATATTATAATCTTGCTAGTAGATTCTGTCTAAAATATAAGAGCTATGCTTCTATTTTGTGGTCTTACTCTTGTAAGGCTTAGATCTTGTCGAAGTTGAATGGGATGGAGATTTATCTCCTTTCTTTTGGATCAGATTTAGATCTGGTGTTATGAGGGAATGGGGAGGGATTGTGCACTTGTCTGTCACCGGATCAAATACCCCAGTGCAAGGATCATCTTTCTACTTCAATATATAAGCTTTTGTTATGCAATGTTACTCAGACATATTGGCATTTGGTGAGTATGATTTATGTGAAACATATAGCAGTAGCACCCTAATTTAATTTCATATAAATGATGTGCTTAAAAAGTTGAGCACTCATTCCGAAAATGGAGTTGGAAACAGCCGTTTAGTGCATTTTGTCAGTTGACGCACATCAAAATCATCCCTCTGCGGACACATTTCTTGCTCTCTGCTTCTGGCAATGTCACCATCAACACATTTTTTGTTCTGATGTTGCGATGAAGGCAAAATGGGTTTCACTTTGAGGCACATGAAAGTTTGTTGTACAGCAATCTGTTTCAAAGACAGCTCGGAAACGGTACAATAACGGCAGTCTCTAAAAATTGGCAACACATCGAATCCAATCTTCCTAATCATGTCAATTACCAGCCTGGGTTTGTGCATTGCATTGGCAAAAGCTAGCCAGTCTCAACTATCACGATGAATTTCTTGCAATTATGATTGCGAAATCCGAGGCCATAACTCGAATTGATACCAAGTTCAAAACTAGTTTGACTTGACATGCTACCTTAAGCAAGATCTCCTATACGTATTTTGTTTCACCTCTTATGAAAAAGAGAAGCTATAAATTTTCATATTATAAAGAAATTTGATCGCAATGGCACTAAGCAAAATACATCAGGAACATATCTTGTTTGTAACAGCAGATTCTAAAAATGTCACACAAATAGTTATTAGTATGGACCTGACCTGACCTGAATATCTAATACAGAAAGCATACAAGTAAATCTAGAAGTGCAAATATGCATGAATCTCCAATTTCACATGGCACAAAAACCACATCAGCTGTCAGGCAATCTCATCTGTGCCACTTCAGCAGGCGGCCGCAAAGTGCAAACCATCTCTCTTGTTTTTCCAAAGTAGACCTGCAACACAGATATTCCTACTTATAGTACCATCCACCAGAACTAACCAATAATGCAACATCCAAAGACAATTGAAATAAACAACGTAGTTCACATACCTGATCTAGTGAGTTCCGGAGCTTACCCTCCATCTCTTCTATCATCTTTCCCATGTTACAGAGATGACCATCAGCAACTGGGAGGTTCATATTCATCTATGAACAAAGAAAGTTCCAAGGTCAGAAAGGGAGTTTTAGACCACAATCAGAATTTAAGAAGATGAGAGCATGAACACAGTAAGGGTGGTCGATAAACATTAAGCTAAGCTAAAAAGAGAAATATATTAACTGTAGAAGAATCTAAGCTAAATTCATGACATATCAGTATCAATGTATCCATCATGAAACATACAAAGGGCTACGAATCATAACATCTTAGGGGGATAAGGAAACCAATAAAGCAAAGTCCTCTTATTAGGGATGACGAGGAATTGATTCAGCATGCCCCTTTTCCACTCTACGATCAAACTTTACATGTAAATTTTTTTGCCATCATAATATACAGATTGATGACCCGAATAAATTGCAAGAATGCAAACATTTTGGCTAAAGTTTCCCCTTCAGTACCCTCTTGTCTATACCACAGAGGTCTTCTTTTCTTGGGGTTTAGAGTAGTGGGTAGGGTATGTGGGGCTGTGGTAAAGCTGTTGCCTTTTACCCCACACTGAATTGTCAATGCACATCAAGATATGAACTAGTAGTAAATGGCACTGTTGAAACATCTCTTAAAATAGGATTGAAAAAAAAAATGTATGGGAGAAGTACAAGATTATAGATGTTCTAGTTATGAAACTGTTTCCTAACAAATCCAGACAATCATGGCCTCTAATGTTGAAGTCCGTTTATTCATCGACACTTGTGGGTCAGGAACTCCAGAATTTGTTAAAATGAAAGGATGATAGTGCAACCTCCATTTTATACTGCTATGATTATCAAAAAGTATATGAGTATTTATTAAGTATGATTTTCCTTTTTACTTAAGGATAATTATCTATGAAGTATGACTGACTCCAACAATGACAATATGTGTTTGCCAAAAGTTTATTTATTTTCCACTAGGGAAATGCTTAACTCTCTGTTTATAATAAAACCCCAGTACCACTTACCTGTCGTCTAAGTGATCCTGACAAACTGAAAGTCCCTGACGATTCATCATCTGTAGTCAAAGAGAGCATGACTGTACTGGTCAAGCAATATCGTGTTGTACCTTCCTGCTCTGGTCCAACCTAGATTAATAGCATTGCAGCATGAGTGAGAAAATGTACTAACAAACCTTTTGTCCATAAAGGAATAAATGGTAAACCTAACAAAAAGGGTTAAGATAAGAAAATATTATCCCTATTTGTATCAAGGCATTGAGTTCACCTCTATAACATGTATAGCATCCCAAGCTCCCTCCTCCAAACAGCCCCTTCGCCCTTGCGCATTTTTTGAGCCATCTTTCTCCAGCAATAATGACAGAATATTAGTAGAAGTAAGAAAGTGTATATTCTTTTTACTGGCTTCATATAGATTAAAATAACTGATTACCTTTCTTTATCAAAAAGCAGGCAACGAAACCTTCATTGTCGTCTTCCCACATATAGACTGATGAAATGCCACCTTCATAATACCTAGTGTTTTATTGGTTAAACAATTGACCAATAATGAAGCAAAATTTGCATAAAAGTAATTGCACCAAAAATGTGATTCATACTGAGTTGTGCCTTAAAACACATTGCCCAACAGAGAAAAAGAAAGCAGTAAAACAAGATGACATTTGAAATCAGTTCCAATCAAATCCACAACATGAAAACGAGAATAGACCAACTAGCACGAGGTAAGAAAGAACCTCACTGGTCACGATAGATTGAAAAGATATCATTAGCTTCAATTTCAAGTTTCCTCAGCTCTGAAGATGGATAAAGCGCATCCTCCAACAGTGGATGGTACTTATTTGACCAAGGCGATCTACAAACATTAAATTACACGGAACAGAGTCACAAATTGCACGTTACTAACAAAAATCATGTTTAATAGAACTCAAGCCATTCAGCAAGTAAAAAGAACTCATCATGTAACTCAGAAGAGGCCCTAAAAGTAGCCTATGAGTATGAGCTGAAAAGTAGCACTGTAAGTAAGAATGATCAATGGCCGACATGGTTCACTACCAGACCAAACAGAGATAATGCTGAGTTTAAAAAGGAGAACTCTGATTCTGGAGCTAGTTGTATAAATAAGTTGGAAGATATCATATGCACATATTGGTAGGAGAGCATCCTTTTTTGTTAATGTGAATCAGAACAAAAATAATCCAATCCATGATGTAAAAACAGTTAAGGAGGCTTAGCCTATGAAAGGAGAGAGAAAATCAGGTGTCATGGTATAACTTACAATAATCAGATTAATTAGATATGTAAAGCTACCTATATGAATCAGCATCTCTGTTGTATTCACACAAAATGAACTCCTTCCCAATGTCCACATCACATAAAACCTGTTTCACAGGAAAAATACAAAAAGCTAATCAATTTTGTCATCTATATTATGGGAGCGAAATTCATTCATGTCAATATGTTTCATTTCATGTGAAAAAGTCTCCGGCAATTGACAAGTTAGCAAGGGTACAACTGCTAAATGAAAATTGAAAAAACCCAGTAAATGGGTGATTATATAAAGAGATTAAAAATAAATTACCCATAATAGCAACAATTTGGGCTAATTGATTGGAACAGAGTGCATAACAGCGGGCTACCACATCCATAGACATAATGAATAGCTCAAAGTGAACTTTCTTGCTAACAGTGGCACTCAAGACAGAAATAGCCAATAGATAGAGGGTTTCGCTCTCACATTACAACATAACCTCATCACACCCAACTGTTGGGAGATTAGATTAATTATTGTTCCAGATGCAGACAGACATCTGCAATCATTATGAAGGAGACGTACAGATGCAGAAACTAGCACGGATAGAAAAAGCTAGAGGACTTTAGAGTATACAAGATTGAAGTGAAGTACACATAACATGACAATTTTTATGAACAATGTATAAATCAATCAACATGGAAATCACCCTTTTCATACATTATGTTTATAAGTTGAGGCCTCTACAATGAGCTTATAATTGTGAATTATCAAGCTGGAAAATCTCTTGGAAAACAATTAAGAATGCATCGGTGAAAAACTTATGGGGAAAAAAATAAAGATACACAATTCCAGAGTAAGAAAAACTGAATGTCCCAGTATAGGTCCTAAAAATCTAAAACACCAATTTAAGTACACCATATTCCTCATAGTTGTCCAGTTGTTCTGTTTCTCTCAGTATTTGAGATCAGATAAAACTAAATTCTTCTTAATTGAAGTCTCCATAATGATTTAATGACGATGGCTAAATGTATTTGTTTCAGAGCATCGCGGAATGAAGTAACGAAAAGAATACGGTGAAATCCAAGGTTCCAAAGTTTGAAACCACAACAATCACCTTGAACTAGTAAAAACTGTAGGTTATAAATATAAGACATAATATTCAGACTTCTTAAAAGCAGGCATTTTTATAAAACCTAATGAAACAAGGATGTAATCTCAATTTAGGATCCCAACTTTGCAAATAAGCTCAAATAAGGGCCTAAAAACACAATTTCAACAAATTAGAAGACATACGAAGTAAATTTTTACAAATTAGGTTCTCCTTAGATGAAAACTAATGCTTGCCATGCCTACACATCAATTTTGATAGAAAAATGATGTTATCATATTATTTAAAAATAAAAACATTTTAATCCAAATAAATTCAATAAACGTAGTATGATATAAAATTTTTCCATGCTTTTTAATTTATATACACCTCACTCACTAGTATTAACTAACATCTTGCACAAAATGTCATAATTTACTAAATATGTATTTTAATTTGTTGAAATTGTGTTTTGGGGCCCTTATTTGAGCTTATTTGAAAAGTTGAAGCCCTTATTTGAGCCTTTAGTCATGAAACAATAGTTTTCCAACTCATATTCACTTTAACAATAGAAATTCACCAGAATCTTAAACAAAACACACTCAAATATAGTAGCTCCATACAAAGATAAAATCATGCATTCTGATTTGCCAAAAAGTTAGATTTCGAGTTTTTAAAAATTTTTACTATTGCTTTTGTTCCCAAAGGCACTCTTTGCTTTTTAAAAAATTTTGAATTCCATTGCCACCAAAGAAAAAGCATAAGCAAAAGCACTAACCAAACAATCCCTAGCTTAAATTTGTGTTCACTAAAATGTTAAACATCATTATCAAATTTTTTGCAATTACATTTCCCTCAATTGGATTTCAAGTGAACTAACTCTATTAAAAATAACCCTAAAACGACTGAAATGTGAAACTTTTACTCCATCTCCTTATCAACCAAGCACATCATTAAGTCATATTCAGAAAAAGAAGGGGAAAAACTAACAAATCCTCGATTAGAGCAAGATTAAAGAGCGAAAGCTTCAAAAATTGAAGAGAAGAGAGAAAGAAAAACCTGGAGAGGGAGATCGACTTGAGAGAGGAGATCGGAAGAGTGCTGAGGTAAAAGGCTTAAAAGAGCAGAGAGAGCAGTCTCGGAGTGGCGTGGCGGCATTCTTCTCATTAATCCCATCGCTGCCTCCATTTTTTCCCTTCCCAATTCAACTCACAACCACCACCCAACACTTTACTATTGCATAAACCAAACAAGGAAAACGAAAGGAAAGAGAAAGGAAAGGAAAAGAAAGGAAATTGAGAATTTTTTTTCCCTTTATTTTTCTTTGGTTAGAATTAGAAGAGAAAGAGATAGAAAAAGGGGGAAAGAAAATTAAAAAAGAAGGCAGGCAAAAAAGAAAGAAGCGCCTTGTTTGTTTGATCCGAGTTTCCCTCGCGGGAACCACCCATGGTTAGTGTGGATTTTTTTTTTGGAAGAAAAAAATCTTTTACACCCAAAAAAGGACCATTTTCCTTTTTTTTTTTTTAGAAAATTCGAATCATTTATTCATAAGGATTACAAATAAATGCAGGTAGGTAGATAACTTAACCACATTCTTTGGTCCCCATCCTATATTCAGAATGAACAATATTATGAGCAAACATATTAGCTTCTCGTCTAACAAAATCGAAAGAGATAAAATCAAACCGAGTAGAAAGGAACATAATGTTATGGATTAAAGCAGCCCCATCCATAGCGAATTGTTGCCTTTCCGAATCTCCTCGATGGCTTGTTTGCTATCCAACCCAACTCTCAGGGAAATATAACCATGTTCCCATGCAATCTCCAGTCCAAACATTATCACCAAGCATTTTGCATGCATCACACTATCAGCCTCTTCCACATAGCTAATACCTCCAAGGACAACTTTACCAGCTGCATTTCGGATCGCAGCCCCTAGTCGAGCAACTCCTGAGCTCTGGTTAAAGGCAGCATCGCAGTTCATCTTCAACTGCCCCTGCCGTGGTGGAATCCATTGCTTTATCACCTATTGCCTAGTCACTGATCTTTCACCATTAAGACACTGAACTCCTTCCTCATGATCCTTCACCGTTGCCTCAATCTTCTGCAACAACTGAGAGCTTAAAATACATTTGCCCTCATGTAAACAAGAGTTTCGATTAAACCATAACAACCAAAGACAAGTGAAAACTTTCTCAAGACAGTCCTTTTGTTGAGCAAGGACACAAAGATTCAAGCAGAAATCGCTAACATCCTCATTTGAAGAGACAAAATCTTCCATCCAATTAGCTACATCCCTCCAAATTAATTTGGCATAATGACATTCAAAGAAGACTTGTTTTAATGTTTCTCCCGATTCTCCACAGACACAACATATATCTTCAACAGCCATATGCCTTAATAGCAAAATATTTCGAACAGGTACAAAACCATGCATTAAACGCCAAAGGAAATATTTTACCTTAGGAGTTACTTTAGCTGTCCAAAGAAATTTCCATACAGGATTTCGAAGCTCGACATCAACGACTTCATGATCCAAGTGAATTCTAGCTGCATGATAAGCTGATCAAACTGTGAACATTCCCATCTTAGATGCAGCCCAAACGAGTTTATCCTCAACACGTTGTAGACTAAGATTAATATCCAATATAGCATCTACCTCAAGGACCATTTTCCTTTTGTATATGAAATATGATTTTGTTTTATTTTATAAAATTGTGTACTTAGGATATTGTTTAAAGAATAATAAGGATATCATATTATTCTATCTAACTATCTAAGTAAACATTTTTTTGCTTTTAGTATAAATCTCTCCCGATATTCAATAGGTACAAATTCCTACTAATCCGACTAATCACTATTGATGAGTTTGTTTACTTGTCATTTTCTAATTTTGCTTATCATCATAACATACGGTCAAATAAAATGATGGAATGGTAACCACTTATGAGATTTAGAAATTCTAAGATGTTTTAAGTGATTATTATGCCATCATTTTTATTTGAATTAAATCATTTATGATAATCATGTTTGATAGATCCATATACAAATTTAAGATAGTACAATAATCAAAATGAAATGAAAATGAGAGCAATTTAATGACCATCACCATCTATGAATTCACTCCTTAACTAATTTCCGTGTACTAATTGTGTGTTTAGGGCAAGAATGATGAATGAGATAAGATCCATGATGACATTTTGTATATAAAAATACTATATAGTGTAATATTTTATAAACAAAACATCATTCGATCATAACTATCATCGTTTATCCAAACACACTTTAAAAGAGTTTAAAGACTTAAATGATGTTAAATGAAAAAGGTAACTAATTTCATGTGCCAAATTCATAAGTAATCATTCCCAAACATACATATATGCAAAGAAAGAAATATAGATGCAGGCATGTTTGATGTTTCAACCACTTTAACTTGGCTAGAAAATATCCTATCATCTTCCAATCTTACTTAGATTAGATAGTAGCAACCCAAAAATACAAACTTGTTTGTGACCCATGCATGATGTTGTATGATCTCAAGTCTCAAGATAATGGAGTAATAGTTTTTTGTCCTAACAATGGAGATTTGAACATGTTTTAGTAAGGTAATTTTGGTAGATAGGGTATGGATATTATTCCCAAAAACATTGGACCCATCCATTTTTTTCCCGTCAAAGAAAAGAGAATTAGGTAGATTTGGCCTTTCGTGACTTTTTTTTGTTCTACTTTTTCTAGGCTTAGTTAGGCATGATGGAATGGGGTATGGAGGTTGATTGGAAGACACTTAAGCATGCAAGCAAAGAGTTTGGAGAAATGAAATCAGCTATTGCATGTGTAGGCTTGGCTGGTTGCTAGTATGAGTAACATGAATTGAGACCCAACAAGAAGCCCCACAGTTGTTCAATACGATTAACATCACAGTCTAGGATTGGTTGTTTGCTTTTGAACAATCACTGTGATCTATCAAAATTTAAAAGTTATAATCTAAACATTTAATTTAATAATTCCTGAAAAAAAAAACATTTAATTTAATAGTAATTTAATAATAACCAACATCTTCTTCGGTCTTAAATATAATTTTGAATTCGTATCTTATGAATAAAGAAAATAAGCGTTGTGGGAGCTTCCTCTCAAATTCCAATTGATGTTCAACGCGACTCGAGTACAAATTAGTCGAGATCGAATTTGACCACCTGGTTCGTCCAAAAGATAAAAAGATTTAATGACAAATAAATGCGACATATATACATACATATATGTGTATTTAAAAAATACTAGTCTTCACTTTTAACGTGCGTTGCACGTGATCCATCCTGTTTTTAGTAAATAATAAATTTAAGAATTAAACATTATAAAATACAAGGCTGACTCAATTGATCTGAGTCCTAAATCCGAAAAATCCAAAACCCAAGTGACCTGAGGCCAAAACCCGAACCCGCCTGACCCTTGACCCAGTATACCCGAATGATCTGAACCCAGATGAGTCAAAACCCGAATGACCCGAGAAAATTATAAACTAAAATTATATTGTATTCAATAGAATCCACATTGTTATAATTTTAACCATTCTAAATTATCATTTATTCAAACCCAGCTGAATAATAACCCGAGAAAATTACTTGACTCATTTGACCTAGACTCAGATGATCCAAAACCCGTCCAACCCGCCCGATTGACTATTTTAACTTTATAAGTCAAAGGAAATAATTGCATGTTACTCCTCCTTTTGTTTTTAAAAACTTTAAATTCTTATTATACACTCTAATACATTAAACTACCAATACAAACTTCAAAATAGAAAAAAAGGTTAATCACAATAATTAAATTTTAAATAAATAAATTTTTAACTTAATTAGTTTTAAAAAATGATGAATAATTAATGATTAGTTTTAAACTTGATAATAATACTTTTATTAGTTTATATTATAATTGAAATGGGTCCAGATTTAACAAAAAGTCTCAAATTTTTTAAAATTAAAATGG